>JANAVB010010198.1:20310528-20403028 GCA_029216955.1 Iris pallida | reverse complement strand
AACAGCAATAGAGGGGGTAAGGGACCTTGTGCACCTGTGCACTTGTGCACATGGTCACCCTGCAGCACTAGTAGTAGCAGGAGGTAGAGGCATTAGGAAATAGAGAGCAGCAACAACACTAAGAAGGTTGTCTTGAGTAGTAGCTTGCCTGCAGAAGGAAAACCTGCTGTTAATATATATATATATATAGACCTATAGATTGATAGATAGTAGGAGAGTGATGAAGACAAAGAAGGAGAAGCAAGAGTAGCAGATAGGTTTGGAGAAGCCTGTGCACAGGAATATGATGAGGTGTAGACAGTAAGAGGAGTGTGTGTGTAATATGCTGTAACAGAGAGGAAAGGGAGGAAGGGTCTGCTAGTATAGTAAGGGGTATCAATTGAGTAGGAGGAACTAGAGAGAAACATTAGTAGGAGAATTAGGAGAAGCCTTGAGTGCACATGTGTATGTGACAGGTATGTGCCACCAGACAGTGAGGCCTTAGTGTTAATATTATTGTGGCTTGTATGTGTATGAATAGGAATGGAGAGTAAGACACATGTGTGTTTGAATGTGTGAGTGCCAACATATGGTGAATATACATTTGTATGGATTCGTAGGGGGTCTGATCGTGTGTGCACTGATGTACAAATGCACAAAACAGTGGCAGCAGGTGACTTGTATGAAAGTATGCCTAGGTGTAAAGCGAGAGTGAATAGGAAGGGTTCTGTCCACTGCAGGTGAACCATGAACCTATGCAACAGTGTTAGACTGTCGTAGGGGTTATACATATATATAAGTGTCATATATATGTGTATATGAGTGTGTTTGTGTGTCCTATATATAATGTATATATACGAGTGTGTCATGAAGACAGTGTCCGTGTGTACAATGTGTCTTGAGTGGTGTGTGTACATAATATGGGAGTGTGGGTATAGGAACACCCATATGATTGGGTGAAGGCATACTATAATATGAGGATGAGGTAGAGAGAATGTACAAGGGTTAGGGGAAAATATGACTGTGAAGTACATTATTGAGCCCGTGCCACACTTGGCATCAGTGAATTGCAGAAAGGCAATAGAGGAGTTAACAACGAAAAGGAGTGGACTGAAACAGCAGGGAAGGGGTTCAGATACATGGATTCCTAATGGTAATGGAGCAAGGTTATATCAGCAATAACCTTCTGCTCGAGATAGCAACCTATGCACATATAGCATATAGGGGGCAACTGCTAGTTGCAAATGCAATAGAAGTAAAAAGCTACAGCAGTAGCTACTTTAGGGAAATAGGTGCACCAAGTAGAAAAGTTTGTAACAACATATGGGGGGGTTGTGAGACTTTAGGTAGAGAGGTATGCAGCAGTAGTTGGTGTGCTTAGACTGTGGACAGTAGGGGAAAATTTCTGATGTGCATGTGAGGGAGTTAGAAATACGGACAACAGTAGCTTGGACAAGGTTCAAGTGGTAAGTGCCCATCTGTGCACTTGGTGCACTTGAGTTAAGGGGCACTTCATTTGCCTATAGGCACTTAAGAGTAAGGTATTAGGCAATAGGAAAAAAGAACCTTGTACTAAATAGGAGGAGACCAAGGAGGACTGTACAGGGGCAGGTAATCAGGAAGAATAAGTGATATCAGCAGTTGACATAAGTATTATTTTGTTGTGTATCTCGATGGATATAGGTAGTGTCTAGGAAGATCTAAGTGATAGATTAAGGTATCGATTAGGAAATAGTATATGTGTAGGTTTAGGTAATAATGAGATATGAATTTTGGTTACCTATGTAGATAGTATAAGAATTTGGTATAGCATATTATGAAGGTATATGTTGGGTGAAACACATAGGTAATGTTAGGATATAGGGGTATTCATAGAATATGTGAGGGTAACAAAGTAAGCAAGGATGTGGTGTGTATAGGATTTTTATATGTAAGTCTAGAAGGAAGGGTAATGCACTAGATAATGAAGTAAAGTCTTGGGTATTGCCCATATGTTAGATGCCTAAGTAATGCATGTAATTTTTGATAATAAGTTGGGTATTGCATTATAGACCCTAGGTATATACAATATGGATGACTACATAGGATATTGACCTGGTATAGATTAGAATACCTTGTTATGACAAGGTATGGAACTAATTGTCCTAGGTCGACCTAGAAATGACTTGGAGACCTAGTATTAAGCTAGTTTAGCATGTATATGATTCCTAAACACAAATTGACATTGATATTCCATATTTCGGTATTTGAGGCACCGTATTGAACACTATTGATATTTCATACCGAATCACAGGCGAATACATTCTTTGATAATTTCTTATTTTATGACATCTTCTATGATTCTTGTATTTAGTGTAGATATCCTTGATTTCGTGATATTGGTTACATGGATTGGTATTTCTGGATCCAATCATGAGATGTTATTCCTTGTATATCTTAGTGCATCTTGTGCAAGCCTTGTTGTTGTTCTTGTGCATTGTATGGACACTGATTCCTACGAAGACTTGCGACCTTCTTAGAGAATCCCGAGTCATAACGTGTTCTGGTGGGATCCACTATACTAGTTGGGGGCAGGGAGTATTAGCGTAGACATAT
Organism: Iris pallida; assembly: GCA_029216955.1. Taxonomy (NCBI): domain Eukaryota; kingdom Viridiplantae; phylum Streptophyta; class Magnoliopsida; order Asparagales; family Iridaceae; genus Iris; species Iris pallida. The sequence continues at coordinate 20,400,454 of JANAVB010010198.1, read as the reverse complement.
GATTAATACCCTCCTTGTATCAAGTATTGAACCTTAAATAGTGTTAACCATACACTGCACGTATGATTAATCAAGTCATAAACTCTTGTATCAAGTTCTTAAGTCGATCACATATCGAAACTGGAGCTCACTCACATAGATAGTATTGTTCTTGATTCTTATACAGGATATATCTTGTTCTCTTGCTCTTACACTCATTTATAATTTTACTTATGTCTTACTATGTTCATGTACATGTCACTTCATCTTGTATCTTATAGCTATTTACTGCTACATAGTTTTTATCATTTTTTGAAACTGTTATTAGAAATGTATCTCGCTCCGATCTTGAGTGGATATATTTTTCAGACGACACAGATGATGGTTGAATTACCTATTAAAGCCCATATGACATGGTAAGCGTAGATCGTGAGACTCTGATCCAGGAGGGTCTAATTTCAACCAAAGAGAGTTATTTAGCGACTCTATTAGGCTAGATTTGTGCTGGATTTGTCTCTAGTTAGACTCTTGGCCTATTTATTATTTTAAGACTTGTATTTGAGATTTGCTAACTTTTAGACTCTTTCTGGACTCTTTTTTTATTTTAGACTGTCACGCCCCAGAACCAGAATACTAGAGAGCGGGGGCAGACATAGCCAGCTACGTATAATGAAATGGGATCCACTCCACTATACGGTCACGGTTGTCTAGATATATGAGGGTTTATCTACAAGCCATCAGTCTCTTAGGGTCAATAACAAGCCTAGTGTCTCAATCACAAGCAAGCAAATAGAGTTACAAGATGTAAGATCACCAAATATACAATAGTAAGGCATCCCAAATATTACATATTCAGCTGATCATGAAGCTAGTCGTTACAAAATGTGAGGACAAGCAAGAGTTTAGTCATACATGATCAACCCTAGGTTGCCAATCATGTTATAGCCCGTAGGCAGACAGTAAGTAAAATGTACACGAGCTAACACTTGCTCGGCGGCTAAACGCCTCAAAAGAATAATTTTACAATAAAGTGGGAGAGCCAAAATAAACCCACTCGTTGCCCTGGTTACGCCCGGTGTTCACCATCGGGCTGGAAAACCGGTAGATCCTCTGGAGCTGCTCTGGTATCTGGCCATACAAAGCCAGCTGGGTCAGATCCCAGAAAGAGCAAGTGCCACAAAGGAGGCTTCACTTAGGAACTAAAACCAGCAATCAGCACAAGAGTAATAATATATAATAAAAGACAACAATTAAAGAAAAACAGGACATGTGATATACAATGAGATAACCATGGGACTATTCAGACAACCAGGTTACAACCCGTAAACCAAACAAGGACCGGGGTTGTAACCCTTCGTCTGAACCGAACTTGGTTTCTTCCACCATTTATCGGTAAGATAAAATAAGAAAACAGGTCATGTAATAATCTTGTACAGAATCAAGACAAGAATAGATTGGTAAACTTCATCCAACATTTCACGGCCAAGCAATAAGTACGGTTTGATACTTTAACTAACTAGGGTTATCACAGGCCTAATTACTAACAAGATGCAGTGAGATTATTCCACAGCCACAAGCCCTGCAGACCATCCAGGTTACCCAGGACGAAAGATTAGGGTTGAATTCAGGTGGGTACATCGTCCAGGAAATGTATGTACCCTTAAGTAGCTTGAAGGGTGCAACACATGACAGTGTGCTAGAAATGTGCCCTACTCGACGGCAGGCTACAGATCCCAGGCGCGCCCAGGTAACGGGATTGCCTGTAGCTGGGAAATCTCTTCATGACTAATGTATTAATCTAGTTATTAGTCCTTAGTTTATTTCAATAGGTACTCCTGACCGTGGTACTCAGGAGTCCCTTCCTAGACATGATGCAAGACAAAACTGGATTACTTGTACAAGCACAATCACCCACGGTGTCCAGGATTAATTATACAAGTCATGTCATGTCAGTAGCCGTCGCAACAGCTTATCAGATATATCATGTCAAGTGTACTTTGTCAGGAGTGCGCTACGGCGGGCCACTATCAGGTCATGTTAGTCACATCAGGAGTGCACCACTATGGGTCACTATTACGTCATGCTCAATTATCAATTCCAAACATATCAAATGAATTCATGATTTTCAAGTTCAGGACAAAAGGCGTAAGGATATAAAATGGACGTAAAATATCTAATAAAATATCAATATTCGGGGCTATAGAAGAGCCATGCGGCTAAAGCATATGCGGTCAGGAAAGGGTAAGACTCATGCGGCTCAAATATGAGAGCGCATGCGGCCAGGAAATATAAGATGCATATGCGGCTGGGATAAATCGAACTCATGCGGCCCAGACTAAGAAGTCCATGCGGCTGGGTCTGGGGGTTCTCATGCGGCTCGAGGATCAGGGCCTATGCGGCTGGGAGTGGGACTAGCTTCCATGCGGCAAGGGGAAAGGGAGGTTCCATACGGCTAGGATGAATTAGACTCATGCGGCTCACGGGGTAGGGGCACATGCGGCTAGCAGGGAACGGGTGTGCATGCGGCTGAGGGACCCGAGTTCCTGCGGCTCGCGAAGCCAGATTCATGCGGCTGGGTCAATGTGATTGCTTATGCGGCAGGGGTGATGGCTGCCTATGCGGTCTAAATAGTTGCTCCCACTAATGCGCCTAAGTCCATATAGACTCATGCGGCTAGGGGAAATGAGCCCATGCGGCTGAGAATGGGACTCAGCCTCATGCGGCTGGGACTGAGTTTCATACGGCTCAGAAGTACAAGGGTTTCATGCGGCTGGAGGCGACTTGCCGCATGAATACTCACGCGGTTAAGTACAGCCATGCGCCAGGGAAACTGTTCTTCTTCTCCAAATTTCTGAGGAGAAGAACACTATGAGCCCATGCCTTCCAAGCTTCATAAAACCTTCATCTGGAGCCCAAATCCGAACTTTCATAGGTCAAAATGGGGTAGAACGAAATTCTCTATAACATGGAACCATAAAAACTAGGAAATAACAAGATTAAGTAGATCAAAACCCAAGAAATCCGAAAAATAAGCAAATATAGATCTACAAGAATCTAGCCATGGAAAGTGAAAATGCCAAGTTCTAAAGTTAGTTAAAATGTTGTAAGGAAGAGAATAAAGTAATAAAATTTGAGTTCCTCCATGAAGCAAGTTGCACTTGCCTAGACCTCTCTCTTCTCTCTCTGGTAGGTAAGGAAGTAAAGATGGAGAAGAAGAAATGAGTAATGAGTAATAATGGAAGAGAGAGAGTGGGATAGATATTTATGGTGGGAGTGGTGGTAGGTAGGAGTGGTCCTCCACATAAAACCAAACCAAGCCAAACCCACTAAACCGAACCAAACCAAGCCAATGCAATCCCATGATAAACCATGCTAATGCAACATACAAAATAAAATCCAAGGCCAACTATTTATGACAAACCAAAAATACGAGCCCGAAATACGTACACGTATTTCCAATACGTAATGCGAACCACGGGCATTACATAGACTTTTCTGGATATTTTATATCATGTTTTTTTATCTTTTTGTGCCACTTATCTTCCTTAGAGTATTGTAATTGGGTATGAATATTATTATTTCTTGTCCTCTATTTCGAGATGATCATATTGATAGGTTATGATAGTTATATTATTAGTTAGTTTAGTAGATCTAGACAGTGTTATACCGCTGATGCTGCGGCGTAGGCTGGACGTTATCACGCACTCGTGCCCCTATACCGGGTGTGGGTCATGACACGTTTGTAGTGGTGGCCCATGTAGGTCAGAAGTTGCAAATTAGTATGATGTTGTAGTGGTGCTCGACATAGAGTGCTGCTACGAGCCTGCTATAGGTATAGAGGATATAAGCTATAGGCTAAGGATACTCAATCACAATTAGGAAAAACTTTCAATTTACTTCAATACAACTGTCCTTCCTTGATACTGATTATTGTACTGTAACTGTCCTCCCTTGAATATATTCTATCTTGTACCATATTGACTTCAGGATGTCTCCTAAGACTAGGTCGCAGTGTTTGGGACCAGCAGCTTCAAAGAGGTCCGCAACATCCTACGATCATGCCCAGTTACTGTAAACCCGGCTAAAATTTTAATTTTTTTATTAATCAGTATTTTGCTTAATTATTAGAAAACTTGTATTTAAAAGCTAATAATTTTTTGCTTTTAGTTACAGAAGCAGATAATGTCTATATTTCATTTAGTTAGTAGGCGTATTGTACAAATTGTTAAATAAATAATTTTAGAATTTATTTTGGGAATTTCAAAAAAAATTTGAAATTTATTAAGATTATTTTAGAGTATATATTTATATTTATGTAAGAATTATAGGTGAAAATGAGGTGTACATTTCTTTTTAAGATTTTTCTTTAGAATTATTTATATTTATTTACTAATTCTTATGGGACCTTTAGAAAATGTTGTTATTTTATTTTACCCTATTTATTAAAAGGAATAATAATATACTATTAAGTAATAGAAATAATAAGGGATTCTTATAAGTTTCTTTTAATTAAAAAATATATATATTTTAAATTATATGGAAATTATTTTAGATATTGGGTGTTATATTTTAAGTATATATAGATAATTAAATCCTACTATTTCATATAAAAAGAAAAAAAGGAAAATTTTGCGAGATCTTCAGTGAAGATCTCGCGAGATGGCAAACCCCCCCAAAACCCGACCTATCCCAGCAAGTACAGACCCGACCTCCCCAATAGAACCCAACAAAACAATACATATAAAGACATATAGATCGAGAGATTGGTTGAGAGGATAATCAAAAACCCAAACCCTAAATCCTCATAGCACCCCGGACATCCAAGCGGCCGCCTCGACACCTCGTGCCACCGCACGGCCATCGGGGACCGCCGGAGCCGGTCGGGCACAAGAACAGCGACCGCTGCAATAGAGCAGCAACAACGGTGAGGTACCCAACTCCTCGACTCCTTTGCTTCCCCTGTAGTCGATCATTTTGGTATCTGTAAATTTCTATGGGAAGCCAATATAACCGTCTTGAAGCCCCAGTATTTAAGTTGTCTATAAACTATTGCAATTGTCTAGAGAAATTGACCCAAAGTCGATGGAAAAGTTTGGTTTATCAACAGAATAAGACATATCATAGTACCCTGTTTGGAAGGTAATTTCTTGTCAATCCATCAATATTTTTGCAAAACTATTTAAACAGTCCTGTAGATCACCCAAACGACATCGAAACCCAATTTACAGTGTTAATTTTTATTCATTGGGTAGGAAGAAAATTCAGTTTGAAAACCAAAAAAATAGTTTTTGAAAATGTAAAATTTTAGAAAAAACTTTTGATACGACATGCACACTGACATATCGGGCGACATGATCGTAACCCATGAGCATCGAAAGATGCAAATGGATGTTGTCAACGTGTGGGATTCGACGGAACTCGATTTCATTCTGTGATACCCTATATCGGCCCTTTTGCAAATAAGCCCATAAATTTGTGCATGTTAATCATCTCGAGAAAAAATTTGCAGCAACAGGACTATGTCATTTTTTTGGTCATGTATGCCAAGTTTGATTCGATTATGAGAAGGTCGACCGGAACGCTATTTTGGCGGACCCGCGACCCGATCTAATAGAAAAATTTGTGCACAGTCCACCAGAATCCAACTTTGCACATACGTTGGGTTCGTATCATCAAATCGAACCCTTAGACATATAATTTGATGACTTTAGAGACTATAGATACTGCACACTTTTTGGTACAAAGTGAGTCCAACGGTGAACATCGTTTTGACCCAAAATTATGATTTTGCCCCTGTGTCCAGAACGTATTCTTAGATGTTTCTTTTATACCAAACATATTGGTGATGTCTGTTTCAGCATTTGAAGACTGTTGCACGAGTTTGACTTTTGTGTGGCACACTAAATGGTTGGTATTATTTGTTTCCCCGGTAAAGGACCCAGGCGAGTACATTTGGTGTTTGTTTTCGATTTATTTAATTACTATAGTTCATTGTTAGTCATTTATTATTTGATTCTTGACACACTCATCACACGGATACCATATTTTATCTTTCTTTCCTATCTTATTGTATTTCTTATTTGTCGTGTCGGGAAGGAGAAGTACCAAGTAGATGTGTGATCTGACCGTAGGGATTGTTTTATTTCATGCAAGTAGACCTCGTAGACCTTGTTTTATTTCACGCAAGTAGACCTCGTAGACATTGTTTTATTTCATGCAAGTAGACCTCGTAGACATTGTTTTATATTCATACAAAATAGACCTCGTAGGCTTGTTTTATTTTATTACAATGTTGACCTCGTAGACCGTGCGGTATAGTGTCCCAGCCGATCACACATTGAAAGGAGTACTTCAACACACTTAGATAGTTATGATCCTCGTTTCACCCTTTAAATGCTCTACATACTTTCCTATCTCTAGTTCATTGTATTACCATGTTATAGTAGATTATCGCATCATGTATTTTATGGCTAACCACTTTTTTATAGTCATTATTATATATTGGAACTTCACTTAATGAATTGTACTCGTTCCATTCCTGACTGAAAACCAACAATTTTCAGATAGTCGCCTGCTATATTGTGCATGGACCATTAGGGGAGACATGTGTATATGCTGAGGTCGACCATATAAGACTAGTTAGATGTGTTGGCAGTTTTCAATATTTGTAAGAGTTTATATTTTTCTTTAAATGTAAAACTTGTGAATATTGTAAATTTAATTTAGTTATTGTGAATGAGCAGAAAGTTATTATTTATGTGATTTTGAGCATAAATGGCCTTGACATCGTTCTACCGCCAACACTGTGGCATAGGCTGGCTTGGATACGCACTCGTATCCGAAAAGCGTGTGTGGGCCGTGACAAGTATTTATGGTGGCCCATACAAGTTGGTTTTTGCAAATTATGCGAACTTGTGATAGTACTTAAGTTAGTCGTACTATTGCGCGCCTGCGACTAGGAAATGCTCATTCATAATTAGGAGTAATTTAATTTCAGGAGAATGACTAGGAATAGGAGTCCCTTAATCAATTTAGTTGTTGGGTAGTTAAGTTGCTAAGTAGGCCCCGTGATTTAGCCAAGGATTTATTGAATCATAAACCCTATTAGATAACTTGAGGAATATTCATAGAATGACTGCTATTGTATTGATATGTTGGTAGGATCAAAGGTGGGTAGACTATTCGCCTGATAAACTAAGACTTCCTAACATTCAATTCCTATCTTGGTCGTTGCAATTTTCCTTCCCTCTAATCATCATCATTATATCATAGAATTTATATTACTTAGCTATTTCTCTTTGGGCATAAGGAATTATTTTTAAATATTTTTTGATTCGATTATCCATATATTAAACCTCCAGTCGTCTTCTTTAAATTTTTTATCGTTTTATTTTTCAAACTTGATACTTTCACCTAAAGGACAAATACTTACCCTTTCCTAATCATGATCCACTAGTTGAATCTCTAAAAACTCCTTTGAAATTCTTAGGGATATAGTTGGAATAATTTTGATGACTTACGATGGCAAGGCAGCAGCGCACTATCGCCATTTATTTGAATTATCGAGACTGTGGCTCCACTGCAGCCAGCAGCGCACTGGCGAGGCATGATCCCTAAAAGTTGAAATTATTTCAAGTAAACGTAGGTTATCGAATATTGTTAGAACTATGTCTGAGTTGCCCTCTTTTGATCATAGTTATCTTTATGTCAATATTGAATAGAGTTAATAAAATACCCGATATTATATCATATTTGTGTCACGAAACCAAGGATTTACTACAGTCACGTGTACACTGGCGAGACATAAATTCTCGGTAAAATGACTTAAGACATTATTACAGTTTTTGGATACTATAGAGGTTAGAAAAATGTCATGTATGTCCCATTGATTCAGAGCCAATACTAGTAGAAATTTTATAAGTTTGGTAGCATGCCTCGCAACCTAGCATCTCGTTGTCCTTATGACCTAGTAACGAGGTAATTGATTGATACTAATAGGTTTACCTAGAATATAGAGTTTAGTGCTCCATCATCCATTGGTCGACCAAGGCCTTACATGAAAAGACAATAGGATGACTGTATAAGCAAGAACACTGGATAAGGTTTAGATTCTCAAGAAACTTGAACTATTTGTGCCTTCCTTCAATCATAAATCTCGCGTACCTATATTTTTGGAATACCTTGACTAATGCTGCTATTATAGTATAGTTTTGCAAGCTTATTCCTTATCGAGCTTGTTCAGGATATATATTTATTGGGGGCGTCCACTAACATATTGTCTAATTAGAATTGATGTATTATGGTCTGATCAACCTTAGTACACTTGGTTCGCTCTTCATATGAATAGTACGTATGGATTGAGATATAGTTGCCCTCTAGGATCTCATCTGTAACTGCCTTGACAACTCTCCTTGAATTTTCCAATTGCCTTTGGAACCCGTAGTTGCATTCGATCCCCTCTTCCTTGAACCCTCTATTGTTTTTCGCCCTTACTTATTTCGAAAAAACAAATGCTTGTATTTGAGGGAAGATAGACACAGAATGTCCCCCTTAGTTCGCCATATCACTTATGGCCATGAAAGTTATATAAACGCAATCTTTTTCCTATCTATCTGAAATCAGAGAATGATCTTCAAACATAATTCATATCTACTAAATCAAATTATCTATTACGTCGTGTAGTATTCTCTTATAATCAAGAGTCAATGTACAATATCACGACCTTTAAATTTTTTCTAACCTCTTTCATCCTAAAACCGTATCCTAGTTTCTGGAGTGAATAGATTGTAAGCCTTTCCAAATTTTAGGATTCACTAGGATCACCGATTGATTAGGATAAGTTAGTTCCCACTAGGAGGATAAATTAGTGCCTCATGAACACCCACTTTTTAATTAGATCTTTGGTGTCCCTTACCGTGACATTGATATTCGGAGCATTATACTAGCTATTAACTCCCAACAAATTTCACATGCAAGTCCTAGACGAGTCCACCTTCATTTAGACATATCATATCCCACTCAAACACGTCCACTTGTACTCTATTTTTATGATACGACTTTTAGGTCAAAAAGGCTAACTATAATCCTTACCATAATATCGATATACTTCCTGGCTCCAATTATAGACTCAACCTTGACTCAAACCTTTCGACTCAATATATGGTTGTGATCTACTCGAAGCCAACAACGCAATACCACTAGTGTGCCACTCAATTGAGTCCTCTTGTGCTACTTATACTCAAAAGACACAGAAGGTACATTTTTGGGCTTAAGAAACTTAGATAACCATCCTGACTAGCAAATAGCCCATCCACTTGAGTTTTAACCTATTCTAGGTTACCTTAACCTAAAAAGGAAGAGTTCAGGTTGATTTTGTAGAATCTTGTCTAGCCAAAATAGTTTAAAACCCATGATTCATTCAATCAAAGATGGACGTCCAATTAGAGAACCCATTACGACCCAGTTAAACCCATCCATGCATATCGTCATAATTGGACTGTAAAACCAAACTTGATGAAATAGGTCCTTGTATCTATTATGGAGTCCCCATCTCGTGGTCCACTTATTCCCCTTCCCTAAATTCTTTAACAATATTCCTTCGTAGCCCATGTTAAGCGATGAATGGAATCTCGCTGTACCAACTTGTTTCTGGTTATGCTTGACCAAGATCTCTCCTATTGTCTTGATAAAATATGGTCGATATATGGGCAATGTTAATTAAGTAATATCTAAGCTTTTTATAGAGTCCATGACTACAAATAGAAGTACCACATATTCTCATACATCTCCTAAAGATTTGATCATCTTAGAATGTCATATTACTGTGCTTTCTACGTTTAACCAACTTCTATAAGTTGGGTAGAACCTTGAACTTAGGGTACTCTATATCTTAGACTGGGATGTCATTCGTGACCATTCTTCCATCTACCTGGAAGTTGTAGCACGATCTTGTATTGTATTTATATCCCTTGCACATGCGTTTAGATAATCGTGGTAAAGGATTGCGACCTTGATTTTTCTCAAATTCCATTCTATCGTAGTATCGTGCTCTAGTTTTAAATTTTGAGAAAAAAATTTCATAATGCATAGATTGCAAGCCTCTTTAAGAAACATAGAGTTTCTTTGAATTAGCAGGTGATTGGGAGGGATTGGTTCCAATTGAATTATAGAATAATGATTCATGGAGTTCACTTCTATCCGTATCATTTGATAACATACCGTAACTTTGACAGTTAGAGCACAACATTGGCCCTTACATTCCAACAAATTTTACGCTCATGAACTAGACTAGTCAAGCTACACACATGACATATATATGCCACACAAACACACATTCTTGTGCTCCATTTCAATAACACCACGTCTATGACGTAATCCCCTTAGAACAAACCATATATGCCCATTTCTATCCCTTTTGATCTTAAACCATGCAATATCAACCCATTCCCCCAAAAGAACTAAATAATTGTGATCCATGTAAGACACATCACACCTATGACGTATGCTTTTCTCTCAAACAAACACATGTCTCATACACAACACCAAACACCAAACCGCATACCCTAGTCATTAAGACTTAAAGATTCCAGTCCCTTGCCTAATCAGCATCTATCGCGAGGTTTAGCACTATTTTGGACTCTCATCTCTTAATTACCTATGATAGACAAAGACTGAAATTCCCTTAGACCAACATGTTCTAGTTATATTCGAATAATAGATTCCTACCCTCTTGTTGAAAGCATGACATATAGGAACGATGAAAAATTGTAATAATCCTCCTATAGAGGTTATCGACCAAGAATGCGATGACAATATCTAGGCTCAATTAGAGTTCGAGAGTGTGGTTAGAAGTGGTCTAATATTCGCGTACCTCCCCATAGAAATTGTTTTTCTCTGAAGCCTTGTAACGACGACTTTCATGGTTAGCCAATTTCTATAAGTTGGGTAGGATCTTGAATGAAGAATGTCCCATCTTGTAGAATATGACATCAATTTGGATCCTGTGATAAACATCTTCTCCATCATTTCGAAAACTGAGTTACGATATGACGTACCTACCCTCCATTGTATTAAATCTCATTATTTTTATATTTTATATATGAAGAATATTTTAATTTTGAGGACAAAATTTTTATAAGTTGGGTAGAATGTAAACCCCGCTAAAATTTTAATTTTTTATTAATATATTTTATAGTATTTTGTTTAATTATTAGAAAACTTGTATTTAAAAACTAATAATTTTTTGTATTAGTTGGAGAAGCAGATAATTTCTACATTTCATGTAGTTAGTAGGCGTATTGTACAAATTATTCTATAAATGATTGTAGAATTTATTTTTGGAATTTCAAAAAAATTTATGAAATTTATTAAGATTATTTTAGAGTATATTTTTATATTTATGTAAAAATTATAGGTGCAAATGAGGTGTATATTTCTTATTAAGATTTTTCTTTAGAATTATTTATATTTATTTACTAATTCTTTTGGGACCTTTAGAAGAAGTTGTTATTTTATTTTGCCCTATTTATTAGAAGGAATAATAATATACTATTAAGTAATAGAAGTAATAATGGATGTTTATAAGTTTCTTTTAATTAAAAAATATATTTTTTAAATTATATGGAAATTATTTTAGATATTGGGTGTTATATTTTAAGTATATAGGTACTTAAATCCTACTATTTCATATAAAAAGAAAAAAAAGGAAAATCTTGCGAGATCTTAAGTAAAGATCTCGCGAGATGGCAACCCGCCCAAAACTCGACAAGTCAAAGCAAGCACAGACCCGACCTCCCCAATAGAACCTAACAGAATAATATATATATATATATATATAGATATATAGATCGAGAGAGAAAGGTTGAAAGGCGAATCAAAAACCCAAACCCTAAATTCTTACAACACCCCCGACATCCAAGCGGCCGCCTCGACACCTCATGCCACCGCACGGCCGCTGGGGATCGCTGGAGCCGGCCGCGCACAGGAACATTGACCGCTGCAACAGAGCAGCAACAGCAGTGAGGTACCCAACTCCTCGACATCTTTTTTCCTCTGTAGTCGATCGTTTTGGTATCTATAAATTTTTATGGGAAGCCAATATAACCATCTCGAAGTCCCAATATTTAGGTTGTCTATAAACTGTTGTAATTGTCCAGAGAAATCGACCCAAAGTCGTTGGAAAAGTTATGTTCATCAATAGAATAAGACAAGTCATAGTACCCTGTTTGGAAGGCAATTTCTTGTCAATCCATCAATATTTTTGCAAAACTATTTAAACAATCCTGAAGACCACCTAATCGACATCAAAACCCAATTAAAACTGTTAATTTTTTAATCTATATGTAGGACAAAAAATTAGTTTAAAAATAAAAGAAAAATAGTTTTCAAAAATATAAAATTTTAGAAAAAACTTTTGATATGGCGTGCGCTCTGACAAACTGGGCTACATGGTCGTAACCCATGAGCATCGAAAGATGCGTATGGATGTTGTCAACGTGTGGGATTTGACGAAACTCAATTTCACTGTGTGCACGACGAAATCGAGGCATATCCGTCGAGATGCCTCGTATCGATCCTTTTGCAAATAAGCCCATAACTTCGTGCACATTCGTCATCTCGAGAAAAAACTTGCGCCAACAGGACCGTGTCATTTTTTTGGTCCTGCATGCCAACTTTGGTCTGATTCTGAGAAGGTCGACCGGAACGCTATTTTGGCGGACCCGCGACCCGATCTAACGGGCGAATCTGTAGACGGCCCACCAGAATCCAACTTTGGATATACGGTTGGGTTTGTATCGTCAGGCTGGACCCGTAAACATATAGTTTGACGACTTTAGAGACCATAGATACTGGCACACTTTTCGGTGCAAAACGGGTCCAACGACGGATATCATTTTGACCTAAAATTATGATTTTGCCCCTCTGTCCAGAATTGGACTTTTGGGTAGGCATTCTTAGACATTTTTTATACCAAATGTATTGGTGATGTCTGTTTCAACATCTACAAATTGTTGCACGAGTTTGACTTTTGTGTGGCACACTGAATGGTTGGTATTATTGGTTTCCCCAGCAAAGGACCCAGGCGAGTACATTTGTTGTTTGTTTTCGATATTGTTAATTACTATAGTTCATTGTTAGTCATTTAATATTTGATTCTTGACACTCTCGTCACACGAATACCATATTTTATCTTTCTTTCCTATCTTGTCGTATTTTTTATTGGTCATGTCGGAAAGGGGAAGTACCAAGTAGATGTGTGATCTAACCGTAGACATTATTTTATTTCATGCAAGTAGACCTTGTAGACCATGTTTTATTTCATGCAAGTAGACCTCGTAGACTTTATTTTTTTTCATGCAAGTAGACCTCGTAGACATTATTTTATATTCATGCAAAGTAGACCTTATTTTATTTTATTTTAATATAGACCGCGTAGACCGTGCAATATAGTGTCCAAGCCGATCACACATCGAAAGGAGTACTTCAACACACTTATGTTCCTTTTTCACCCTTTATATGCTCCATATACTTTTATGTCTCTAGTTCATTGTATTACCATGTTATAGTAGATTATCTCATCATGTATTTTATGGCTAACCTCTGTCTTATAGTCATTATCATATATTGGAACTGCACTCAATGAATTGTACTCGTTCCATTCTTGACTGCAAACCAATATTTTTCAGATAGCTCCTACTATATTGTGCGTGGACCATTGGAGGAGACATGGGTATATGCTGAGGTTGACCATAGAAGACTAGTTAGATATGTTGGCAGTTTTCAATATTTATAAGAGTTTATATTTTTTTTCAAATGTAGAACTTGTGATATTGTAAGTTTAGTTTAGTTATTGTGAATGAGCAAAAAGTTATTATTTATGAGATTTTGAGCATCATGTCTTTGACATCGTTCTACTGCGGATATTGCGGCGTAGGCTGGCTTGGATACGCACAAGTATCCCAAAAAGTGGGTGCGGGTCGTGACAGTTACTTCTCCTAGGGTTGGAGTGACAGCAACTGCCTTCGGGGGTGCTCCTCATTCGGTTTAGAGGACTGTCTCTGAGGTAGGAGTGGGTGCTCCTACTCCAGTGCAAGGGGCCGCAGTCGGGGTTGTCGATGGTGTTCCTCTTCCTACGTAGGGGACTCCTCCCACTGTTCTAGGAGATCTTCCTCCTCCGCATCCAATGCAACGCTCCAGTCCAAAAATTCGTAGGACTAGGAACGTAGACATGCTAGCTGTATTCATATGAAGTATACTCCAATATATGGAATCCTCGTATAAATACATAAGATGTAAAATGCAGTAGAACTATAACTAATCTCATCCACGTAAAATAAATAAATCATATAATGATAATGAATTGTCTTGATACAATATGTTGGGCGAAGACAAATCCACTACCAACAAGTAAAAGAAAAATACATGAGTAAAGAAATGAATTTGGCGAGCGAAGCGAAGACGACCAAAAAGCAATCATCCTCGAAGAAATAGAGCGGATCACGGCTAGAGCTAGAGCACCTGCGAAAGACAATAGCACACACCTGGAGAGATAACCGGGTCCTCAGAGGGACGTAACAAGACACATAATATCATGCCATATAAACTGAATAAATATTGCTCAAATAAATAAGTAAATCGAATTATAACATGGTCCAATACGCACCTACTGAACGAGCGTACCATTCCCCCAACTAAACAAGGACAGGAGATGGTAAACTAATTCATGGTGACGTACCTTTCCATGCTAAGAATCCAATATGGTATCCGGACCCCAACAAGGTTCAATACCTTCTCATCGAAGTAGTAAGTCATACCTACAACCAAACAAGGACAAGATGTGACAAACTAATCCGCGACAAATTATTGTTCCAAGTCGCGGTCAAATACAAGTACCCAAACCAAAAGTACTCGTACCTAACGGATAAAGGTAGCCTACCGTTCTAAGTGAAATGTAGTTAAGAACAATCCTTCCTGCACATGGGCCCTGGCTGAATAGGATCGGCGTAGTCCCCCTTGGGCACCAGAGGCCCCTTCAGTAAGAGCATGACGTTCCGCAGAATCGTCAGTGGCCGTAAGTAATCTTGGGTCATCAACCCCGTATCTCCAGCGGAGAGTCCGGGTCACAAGGGAAGTGCATCGAAGCCCAAACGCTAAGGAATTGTCCTCCCCGCCGAATGCCTACTGTGTTGCATCCACAACACAAACCACTATAACCGCTAAGTCAAACTAGCTTACAATCTCTATTAGCGATTATTCCTATCGCACGGCTTGTACGTGCTGGTGGCCAGCCAATTACGCACTTCCGTGTTCTACATGCGACACACAACCTCGTGTTACAACGTGTCAAGGCCAATGAATGCAACACATAAGGCGGTCCCTTAAATCTTGGTTTAATGTGAGAAAAATAATACATAGCAGGAAAAATAAATGAACAGTAAGTTCTAACAGTTATGCCATGTATCACAGTTTATTTTGCATAAAGAAAATAAATAATGCATGAAATATAAGCTAAAATAAGTAAACAGCAAATGGCAAGGTGTCTTGCCTGGTAAGATGCCTAGTGTGCTGCGAAGATCAATGTGGCACAATTTGCAACTTTGGTGTAACAACTACACAAGGGAACCTCTTTTGGTGGTATAGACCGGTGCATCGGGTCCAGAAGGGTCTAATTAGTTAGGGTCGATATGGGGTAGTCACGGACAAGAAGGAATAGGAATAATGAAATTTGTTAGCACGGACAGGAGGATAATCAAAAGATATTTAGACAAATATTTATATTACTTAAAACTGTAATTTGTTACCAAAATATTTTATATACCACATACTTGAGTAAAAATAGTTTTTAGGCCAAAATCCTAAATTTGTCAAAATAAAGTTTTGGTAGTAAACTACATATTTTATTTAATAAACAAAATATTTAAGAATAATATTAATACTAATTATAATAATACTTATAATAATATACATAATAATGATATAAATATTTACACTAGATATTATACTGTAAAGAGAGTAATAATAAAAATAAAAATAATAATAATGATAATAATAATGATAATGATAATGATAATAATAATAATAATATAATAACAAATAAAAATAAAATATTATTAATATTAATATAAAAATAACAGGTGCTGTGCTCTCTCTTTTAGTCAGGGAGAGAGCTCTCACTTTTCGAGGAAGTGAATCAGTGATTGGTCTGAAATTTTAAAAAAAAACCAATAGAATCAGACTGAGAGAGAGATAAAGATTGAAGAGAAAAATTAATAATAATAAACAAAGAAAAAATATAAAAAATATAATGTTGTGGTTCTCCTCTTTCGAGGAGACCACTGCTTCTCCATCCATGCTTTAAGAATCATAGATTTAAAGAGAGAGAGAAAACGAATACAAAAGAAAAAAAGTTATTCTTTGCCAGCAAACAAAAGTAAGGAGAGAGAGAGATAGGCTGTGAGGGAGAGAGAGGAGTAGAGGGTGGTCGACGGTGGCTCGCGCGGGGGCTCGCCGGCGTGCATGCGACGGAGGGGAGTGAGGAGCTGCGGGGGAAGATCGACGGAGGAGAAAAGGGTTAAGGCCCAGCGAGGGCGGCGGACACAGTCGTGGTGGCGCACAGAGAGGTGGCGGAGGCGGTTCGCCGTGGGGTTTCGGGAAGGCGGACAAGGCGGAGGCGGATGGCGAAGTTCGCCGAGGAGGAGCGGAGAACGGGGAGAGGGAAACGGCGGAGGCTTACGGGTGGTCTCGTGGGAGTGGTCGATCGAGGAAAGAAGGGGGCTGGCGGATGAGGCGGCGGAGTGCGGCCGGTGAGCGGCGCTCGCTGAGCGTGGCAAGGCGAGGTGAAGAAGGGCGGATGCAGGGGTTCAGACGGCCGGTCGCGGCTGGCCAGGCGGTCGGCGGGCGGTGGCGTGCACGGCGGCGGCTGTGGGTTGCTCGGGAAGGGGAGGCTTCTGCCATGGGTTGGTCCGACGACTGAGAAGCGGTGGAGCGGGGTGCGGGTACTCGGCCAGCAAGGGCGGTCGACGGGAGCGGTCGGTTCGTGGAGGGGACGACGGTGCTCGCTCGCGTGGAGTCGCCGGAGGTGAGTAGATCTAGGGTTTTCCTTATTTCTCTTCTACGTTGGTGGTGGCGATGATTATGGTTTAGGCGGGGCTGCCGCGGCAGTGGCAGCGGTGGCGGCTAGGTTGTGTGTGGCGGTCTGCCGCGGTGGCGGGGGTTGTGTCGGATCTGGGTGTTGTGGCCGGACTGGTCGGGTCTGACAGAAGGGGGTGAGCGTGGAGGAGGCAGGGTGTGTCGGCAGCGGATGAAGGTGGACGGGTTAGAGGGATAGGGATAGGGTTAGAATTTTGTTGGTGTCGGGGTGTGTCCGACACAGGAAAGATAATGTAATTGTAAATAATGGAATAAGATTGTGGACTGGGAGGGAACACGGACACGATGCACGGATCTTTGGGTTGTGGAAATTTAGGAAAAATAATGTGGAGGAGTACCTGTCTATTTATAGGATGTGGGAATTTCCACTTAGATAATGATTAGGATTGTTTAAACCCATATTAGATAAATCAATCTATTAAAATAAATAAATCAAATCAAATCTAAAATCCAAATCCAATTAAATCTAATTTAATTCCCTTAGTTTAAAATCAAATCAAATCAATAAATCAAATTCCAATTATAGATATTAACTTAATCTATTTAAATGTATCCATGGAATCAAATCAAAATTTAAATTGTCACAAATATTTCAAAAATATGTCTTCCAAAAATACTATAATAATTAATTTCGAAAATACATTATTATTTAAAATAAACAAATAAATAATTACAAAAAATATGTGTTTGTGCAAATAATATTTACATAGATATACTTTTCTAATTTACCATTTTATAGGAAAATTTTATTTATTATTATACCTATATAAATGAAAGGCTTTTCATAATAGTCATAAACTTGAAAATAATAGCTAGAAAATAATTTGTGTCTATATTATTTTGAAACTATAAAAATAATAAAAAAAATATTTTTCAAAAATATGTACGCTCGCACATATTCGCACTCGACGAGCAAGAAAAATAATTTCGTGCGCGACGTACAATGCGACTACGCGACGTACAATATAAAATTTTAAATCGGTTCCAAATTTAATAAAAAAAATAGTAGAAATTTAGGGGTTTTACATCCTACCCAACTTAAAAAAATTTCGTCCTCGAAATTAAGAATTCGTAGGGGGTGAGAGGACACAAGGGGGTATCAATGGGGATCCAACGATGACAATATTTTCACAAAATTACGTCGTAAGAAATTGCGATCTAGTTCATTGAAAGATAATACGGTATGGTCATGTGGGTCGCGAGTTAAGGCACGAATAAGAGATTGATTAGGTTCATGCCTAAATCAAGTGACTTGGAAGGTTCATGATAGCGAATATAGGGCCAAGAAAAGGACGAGTGGTTTAGGGTGAAGATATAGCAATATTGAGTGAGAATGGTCATAGCCGATGGGAAGGTTAGAGGAAGTTCTAGTATGACGCTTTCATCCTTCTAAAATAGGTGAAGGCGAAAGCAATATAGAGTTCGAAGGAGGCGTTATCGAATACGAATACGTTATTCAAAGACGACTGAAAAGAATGCAAGGAATTGTCAAGACAGTCGTAGATGGGATTGTAAGGGCCAAGTTTAATTATGTTCCCATCCACGTAGAGTAATAGACAAAGCGAACCAAAGTGCACTTGGTTGATCAGACCATTATGCACCGGTTCTGATTAGACAATAGGCTAGTGAGTACTCAATAGCATATGTCATGAAAAAACTCGATAAAGAATAAGCTTGCAAAAACTAGGCTGCATTAGCATCATTAGTCAAAACGGTAAATACATAGGTACGAGAGATTAAGATTTAAAGAAGGTAGAATGATTCTAGGTCATACAGTCGTCCTATAGTCTTCTTATCCAAGTCCTTGGTTGGCTAGACGGGTTAGGTCCTCTAGATTCTAGGATCTAAATAAGCTTGCTAATATAGGTCACTAGGTCAAAGGGATTTCTAGTTCATAAGGTATTCTACCCAACTTAAAGAATTAAACTAATGGTGTTTTGGGACAATTAACTAGTAGGGTCAATCTCTAGCAAGCACAAAGGGAAGATAAGAATAGGGATGGAAGGAAGCAAGAAAGATACAATTGATAAGTCAAACGATAGATAAAATCAAGGAAAGAGGTCAAGTATGTGGATGAGATCCTAGACTTCTAATCCTATACGCAGGCTTGCTTGGTACGGTAAAGTAACCAAACAATTTATCTTGACCTGCATGGGCCACCACATCCAATACCTACTGATATGAGGCAGATGTTTGCCTTCTTCAAAAAGATGCTGGAGGCGTAGAGGGCTCAGTCCGAGGTGCAACAAAAGTAGTTGGACAGTATGCATAAGGACATGGAGAGCGCCCATCAGCTCACTCTAGTTGTAGTAAGTGGGGAGCTCCGGCCCAACAGCAGATGCCAAACTTATGCCGGGAAACATCCAGGATTTCAAGAAGCTGGGACCACGAAACTTCGGTGGGATGGAGGGCATCATTTATTGTAACCACTATTTTTAAAATAAAGGTATTTTAGTAATTGATTGATTTTGGTATTTTTGATTTTTTTTATTAAATAGATTGGTGTTTTAGTTTTGATTAGTTCTTTTGGTATTAGCAGATGGCTTAACCTTAGTTAACCATGATTAGAAGACTAACCATGTGAATAGAATCCTTTTTAGCTAATTAGATTTTTAAATTAGAGCTTTAGTCCATATTAGGAAACAATTAATCATTTTTAGGCTATTTTACATGTGGCATTTTGACCTTTTTGCTAATAGGCCTTAAAGGGACTTTAACTTTCATGATGGCCCATCCTAAACCCTAACCTAACCCTAGCAAACCTGGCCGGTCACAAATAGCAGGCCCCCTCTTGGAGTCATAAACTTTGTAGCCGTCAAAGTTTTTCAAACCCTAAAATTCTCCCTTCTCCTCCAAAAGTCCACTTTTCTCAATTCTCATCCAAATCCATCCAAACGAAGTGCTTGGCAATTATTGGGAGGAGAGGAACCTACTGGAGACTTGCTAGCAAGGAATCGAAGGCGTTGGACCGGAGGAAATCGGCATCGATACGTTTGGAGGCTCGTTTCATTGAGATTTGACTCTCAATAGGTAAACCCCTCTAAACACCTATAAATTCTGATTTTTCTTCGTAGATGCATGTATATAGGTACACAGGACCTGTACATGAAGTTTGGTAGGATTTTGTATCCATTTGATAGGTGTATCGGACATGTATCGGTGTATTGGAACACGTGTTCGACGAAATGTCGCTTAGAATTGAAAGTTTGTATTTTTTTCAATTTTGTTTTCATGAATTTGTTGTTGTTTATACTTGAAACAACTTTTGTGAGGACGGATCTCGATTTGACACATTTTCGGTATCCAAATCGGACACGGACACGCGTGCACGAGGCTTGTGCACAGTCTCGTGCATGTCCTACTGTTTGAGTGTCATAACTCGACACATAGGACACAGTTTCACGTAAACTTTTATGGGCACGTGGGGGAAACCTCTGTCCAAGTGCTCCTAAAATTTCATAGGGTTTCGTGGAGTGTGCCGGGAGAAATCCAACGCGCACGGGTTCAGCCCACTCGCACGAGCGCGAGAAATTGCTGCTGACACGGCCTACTTTTGCAAACACGACACGACGAGGACTCGGACCAGGATCATGGACACATAGCCCTAGACCTATGCTTGCCCTAGACTTGACCACGTGGCACGATGTGGCTCGTATCGCGAGCTACTGACGTCAACACGTGCCCACTAGGCCTCGTGTGCGCGTACGTACAGTCCCTGCAGTCTGAGTGTCATAACTCGATGGATACGATACGGTTTGGCATGAAATTTTATGGACACGTGGGGGCAACCTCTGCCCATGTTCTTGTGAAATTTCACGAGATTTTGTTGAGTATTTGCAAAGTTATTACATCTGCACTGATTCGGCTGATACCGTGCATGCGTGAACGTGCCTGTACGATACGCACTGACTGGACACAATACGGACAAGGGTTCGACCCTGTGAGTACCCGATCATGTCACATACGTATAAACCTTTGTGTCGAGTTGGTTTTCGGGTTTCGGTTGGGTTATTTTGAATTGAGATTTTGGTTTGAAATCGGATTTTAGAGATTTAAACTTTTATTTATGAGTTTGATATTGGTTTTAGTTTAGTTTATGAGTTTGATTTTGTATATTGATCTAATGTTTACATTCAAATTCGGCCACAATTCCCTCAGCTGGGAGATTCGCGACCTGTGGGATATCAATACGGGATGGATATGGAACAGAGTCAGAGACTGCCTGGGGAAGGATACGGTCGCTACTCTTACAGCCGCAGACCTAAGAATCTCCAACGACCCAGACTCCTTAAGATGGACCCACAATTCTACAGGCGCTTTCTCGCTGGCTCCGGCTAGAATGGTGGTCAGAGGGACCGGCACCACGTCCTTCCTCATTGCTCCATACTGGCACTCTTGTATCCCCAACAAATGGTCCATCCTCATCTGGAGAGCTCAGAGAAGAAAACTTCCCACCGACGACATCATCACCTTCCTCGGCTACAGTCTCGCTTCGAGATGCCACTGCTGTTCCTCTCCTCATGCTGAGTCGGTGGACCGTGTCTTAGACTCCGGTGAGCTGGCAACGCAGTTGTGGGCTACCCTTAACTCAAAGCTTCAGATCCTACCCTATTCCGGTGGCTTCAACGATCTCCTTGCCTATTGGGGCTGCTTCCATGGTCGTCAGATCGTAGCAGCCGCCGGCATCTGGGTTCTCTGGAAAAATCAAAACAAGTTCAGGTTTGAGGGCCGTCAGCTCCTCCCTCACCAAATCCTTAGAGAGGTGATCCGTCAAGCCATTCGCATCAGGCGATGATGCTCACACTCCGAGGACAGATTTTGGGAGGCCTTGTCCTAGCCTTTGCCCTCCTATCGGGCAGGTCCTTTTTCATTTTGTAATCCTTCCTTTTTGTTAGCCCGTGGCACTTTTACCTGTATATGCTTCGGCATTTTGTGCTTGATACATCAATAAAGTTCCCTTTTCCAAATATATATTTTATATATATATATATGCGTGTGTGTGTGTGTGTGTGTGATTATGCTATAGGATATTAGCCTATGATTAGTGAGTCAGCTTAGAAAGGACCCAATAGGCCTAACTTGGCCAAATTGACTAGCAAGTTGACCAAGTTGACAAAAGTCAACTTTGGGTCAAACTTGATCCAAATCAACTTAAACGGACATGAAATGACTAGATAACTTAAGTTTGACCTAAACTTGGGATAATAGATTAGTTGACTTAGGGTTGACCTAGTTTGACCAAAATAGTTGACCAGGATTAACCAGAGTTGACCAAGGGTTGACTTTGACCTAGAAGGACCTAGAATCATTTAGAATGCATTGTAGATTACTCTTATTTCATAAACATGTTGTTGCTCTAAATAGGACTCAGATACTCCGGTTCAGACTCATACTCTTATCAGACATTTGGGATATCAAGCGAGTATATTCTCTGACTATTTTATACATGCTAGTAATTATATTCTTGTTATAGACTAATTTACTTGATGCTGACATGATGTTTTCATGGATTAGTACTATATGAATCTTTACATGAGATGCTATCTCCTTCGGATGCATCGAATACATCATGTCATGTGCTTTTCACGAACATCATGTATTTTACGGACTCTTATTATTCATGTACACCCATGTGATCTCATGTACTCTCATGATCTCATGAGCTTCTGTATAAACTTTCATTTATAATAACATAATCTGTATAGATCCTTGTGTATTGATTGGGGTACAGGGGAATAGAAGTAGTCATGTGAACAATTCCAAAGTAGTATAATCATGTATAAACTTTGTAGTATAATCATGTATAAATCAAATCGTTCACATGTCTATCTTATACTCTAAATTACATAGTCACTGACAGTTCTCTTTTACCATATATATATAAATATATTTTGTTTATCATATTCTCTTTTTCTTTTCATGTTTATTTTTTACAGCGTTTCATGTATCATATTATATAGCATGCTTTACATTTCCTGTCATAATATGAACTGCGTGAGATGTATTATGCTTGTTCCTGTCCTGATTGGACACGTTGATAAAATTTTACAGATAACTTGGAGGATCACAGCTATCCTAGAGGACACTAGTAGAGCTTGAAGTAGAGGTCTATAGTTTTGTTTATTTATATCTTGTTTTCTTGGAGATGTATTATACTTTAGATATTGAGATTTTGTGTTGTTAAACAATTGACTTATTTCACTTCTGGTTGTATCCCTTTTGTGGCTTTCTTATCTATTTCATCATACTGATTATCTACCTCTAGTTTATGATTGAGATTGTATCCTCCTGTGATTGTCCTCCATTTGGAGATTATATCATATAGTATTAGTTATGATGGTGACCTAGAACAGCGTTCTACCACCGATACTGCGATGTAGGCTGGATGTACCTACTTCTCGTGCCCCTACACTGGGTGTGGCTCGTGACAGTGGTGGCCCATGCAGGTCGAGATTCGCATTCGTGCGATATCGTAGTAGCGCAATGACTTAGTTGTACTACTACGAGCCTGCTATAGAGTATAGAAGTAAGATATTAGAATGAGATGATACTCAATCACTATTAAAATTCCTTGCGAGATTTCTGGGATGACCCTTGAGAATCTTATTTTAACTTCGATTTAAAATCCTTTTTCCTTGATTTGATTCACCCATTACTCCTTGTTATTGAATTTGATTTTGATGGATTCATTGTTGAATGTTGAATCTTGATGTTAGTTGTTGACTTTGAGTTTGTATTTAAATATATATATATGTATATTTATTTATTTATTTATTTATTTATTTATTTTTTTATTTTTTTGAGAATTTAGGGTATAACATGATAACATACTTGATAAGGACAGTGAGAAAGGTAAATATCTACTTTATTTGTGGAGTTAGAATTTATCGCAGTCATACTGACTAGCATGACAAAGACGTAGAGCCTGATTTAGATATACTTATCCTAGTTATGGAATCTAGATTTTCTTGCAGCTATACCGGGTTGCGTGGTAAAAATTCTGGATAACATGATTATAGGGTGTATACCTTAGTTACAGACCCTATTGTTTATTGCAGCTATGCTTACTGGCGTGGCAGAATTCTGACAACATGATTTTAGGAAGACGTGTATGGTATCAGATTATATTTTAAGTTGGTTCATTTCTTTTAAACAGATGAGCAAGAATAGATTTTATTATTATTTCCTTCTTGCTATTATTTTCTTGTATTACCATTTTTCCTTATCTTAGTTAACTCTGTCCCAATTACATCAATCACCTATCTCGTATCTAATTCTGTCATCTATACTTTGAAACCTTTGAATCTCTATATCTTTTTACCTTAAAAAGGTAGATGAAGTAACATAAATCATCTAACTCGGAAAGGACTTGATCTATTATCTTATGATAATCTTAGTAGGAATATAATATGATGGACCTTGATATAGGTTTGGGATAGAGATACGACTGAGATTGAGGATGAAATCAAGATATTTATATTATCAATTTAGAAACGATCACACTTAGAGAAATATTTTGGGTATAAATAATTCATAAATGAATTTCATAACTGATGATGATATTCGAGATCAACTTAGTTTTGAGAACTTGAATATTTTTGGTTATTGATTCTTGAGACAAGGTTATGATGTTAAATTTAGGGATTAGTAGTATAGAAAAGATTTTAACTGTATGCGATGATGATACGAAATTGAACATATTGTAAGGAAATGGCTAAAAACAAAAAGAAAACAAGGATTTGAGTTATAAAAAATCAAGGGATTTTGTAAGAATTTTAATTTAAGGAAAATAATATTTGCAGGTGTACGTTGAACGAAATATGAAGGTTCATTTTATAATGGAGAATAAGTTTTGTAAGGCCTAGTGGTTTTAGATTGAATAATACGAGGAGAGTAATTTGTACAAGTTCAAGGATTTCATAAAGGGCAAGCGTCCCAACAACGATAACGGGGGTAACCCCTCCAACAATCGGGACAGCAAGGGGAAGCAGGCTATGGTGGTCGATACAAAACAAAAACCCGAGCCGAAGCCCGCAGACAAACAATGGCCGCAAATCGATTACTCCTTCGAAGACAGTCACGTCAAGCCCATCTTGGACATGCTCATACAAGGGGACAGAATCCAGCTTCCTCCACCAAGACGGGAACCGCGGCCGGCAGAGATGGAGAATCCAAAATACTGTCATTATCATCGCTATGTTCATCATGCTACACACGATTGCTACCAGCTGAAACGGTACATCCAGAACCTCATCGATTCGAACGCTCTGGCCATCGATTTCGAAGAGGTAACCGTGGCGGCCAATATGGTGTCCGTACAATTCGGTAGCTTCCCTCCGACGGAGACTCAAGACGGGGTAATCCCCGTCCCTCTGGCGACAATGGAGATCACCAATCTTCCACCTCCCCGAGACCAGGTTGCCGGTCTAGTACTCCTGACCATATCACTGTAGGCCTCAAAAATGAAAGTCACGCTGAGTTGATCAAGACAGAGTCAAAAGTCACACTCAGTTGATCCAGACAATATAAACAAATTATGCTGGGGAGACAGCTCATCATTTGTCAGAGAGTAATTATGACTGACAGCACAACAGTCGAAGAATGTCTCTTCGTATGCCACATATGCACAGACTTCGAGAGATCATCGCCGTCTATGGTGTGATTTTCGAAATCTTCTTCAGCAAGACTCAGCCTTCGTCGAGTTGGCGTACCAAAAGGGTTTCTTGTTATTTAATGCGACTGACAAAGCAATCACTGTCAGAGATTTTGTGTCAGTCGAGACACGCCGAATCAAGACAGCTGGCAGTTCTATCTCATGTCTGCGTGTATTTGTGATCTTCATCTCAAGTTTGTGTGGATTCTGAAGTTTTCTTCCTCAAGTTTGCGTGGATTTTTGAGTTCTTTGCCTCGAAGTCTGCGTAGATCCTGAAGCTTCCTGCCCCAAGTTTGCGTGGATTTTGAAGCTTTCTACACCGAGTTCGCGTGGATTTCGTCTTCAACAAGTCTGCGTGGATTTCATCAAATTGGAGTACGTGGTAGCCATGCCACTGATCTCTCGCCTGCATGTCCTGTAACTTGCACATGACTCATGCATGATTGCCATGTGTCCAACAGTTATAGGTCACGTCCAGTAACTGCTCACAGCCTTGCGTATGTTAAATCCTGCGTGATTTTCAACTAAGCACAGGCTGTGAAGACAGTTATCTTTTCAGATATTATTTTTGACTCTATAAATAGAGTTCTTTTTCTCATTCATTGTACAGATACATTGATATCTACTGTCAAAATTTTGAGAGCTTTTCTTCTTCGCATAGTCCAAGGGATAAAGCGATCGTCTTCTAGATCGGATTCCTACAGTTGTAATTTTCCCAGAAACATAACAAATAAAGAGAATTTCTTTATGGAAAACAAATTGGCGACTCTGCTGGGGAAAACCATCTCCTCTTCTGAGATGGCAACAACTCAATGCGACACTTCGTCAATCGGCTCGACAAAGAAGGTGATGACGATCAAATTCGATCAACTCGCCTATGAAGAAATGCAGCAGGCTAAGAGTGGCAAGCCCACTCCAGCCTCCATCATCACTGCCAAGTCGAAGGGACACTCTGTCTATGTCCCTAAGAATCAGTTGGCAGTCAATGGTGAAGTCTCTGCCACAGTGTCTGCTCCTAACACTGGCAAGAGTTCTACTGCAAGCACGCACACTCTTGTGCGCTCGAAGATGACAGCAATCAAAGATCACACTAACAGTACTGGCTCTTTAGCCAAATCTGTTCTAATGTGTATCTCCAAAGTTAAAAGTCACGCTGACAGTACTGGCTCCTTAGCCAAATCTGTTCCAGCGTGCAAATTCAACCCTAAAAGTCACGCTGACAGTACTGGCTCCTTAGCCAAATCTGTTCCAGCGTACAAATTCAACTCTAAAAGTCACGCTGATAGTACTGGCTCCTTAGCCAAATCTATTCCAGTGTGCAATCCCACATTCAACAGTCACGCTGACAGTACTGGCTCCTTAGCCAAATCTGTTCCAGCGTGTAATTCAAAAATCAAAAGTCACGCCAACAGCACTGGTTCCTTAGCCAAATCTGTTTCAGCGTGTATTTCATCAGAGAAGAATAACTCCTTAGTTATCTCTTCTTCTTTACCGAGTTCTACTAGAACTGGGGGTGGTCTTCCACATAAAGTTCCTTCGAAAAGGAATAACTCTTTAGTTGTTTCTTCTGCTCCTGTAGTTTTTACTTCAGGAACAGCTTTGACTGATACTTTTGTTAGTCAAAGGAAAGAAGATGGTCTTTTGACTACTCTTCCTTCTGGACATTCTATGTCTCAAAATCTGAATGAGTCTAAGAAGAAATATTCCTTAATATCTTCTTCTATGACTTCTTCAAATTGGGCACAGAATCTGTCCATTAAAGAGGGTCTGTTACCAACTCCTAATCAAAGGAGTGGTTCAACTCTTCCTTCTCTGCAAATATCCAGATCAATGGAAAGAAAACTCCATGTTTCCAAAATTAATGTGTTACCTTCCACTGATCTAAGAACAAAACTCAGCACTTCTAGTGTTAAGAAACCATACCAATTGGATATGAAGATAAAAGATCCAGATGCAGAGTATGCAAGAAATTATGTGGCTCACATTAATCACTCTTTATATAATCAAGAGCCATTAAGACCCAAGAACAGGAAGTATACTCCTCAATCTTCACAAACAGATTTACGGAAATATCTTCAACAGAAGAGAAGGAGTAATTCTATGTCAAAGGAACATACTGAATGTGACTTCTATCCAAGAGTCATAATTCAGTGCAGATGTCAATCAACGGTTCAAGACCATGATGATCATCAATGTGACTTCCAGCCAAGAATCACAATGCAATGCAGATGTCAAACTAAACGACAGTCTGCCTTCAATAGGATTCAGTATGAACCTATGCCTGATGAAGATGAGCCTTTGTTTGCCTCTGTCAACATGACTTCTCGGGACACCGGGGGTAGGGTTGATAGTCCAGATGGAGTATATAGAAACACCAGAGCAAGAGTCCTGGCTTCTAGTCAAAGAAATTTGATCCCTAAAGATGATTCTGAATTCATTGGAGAATCTACCTTCCCACCTCTTCCTACTGGAGGTAATTCTCCTATAGTTGACTTTGATGCACGAAGCAATAATTCAGAGCATACAACATCCACTAGTTCATCAAGAATCCCTCATACAGTCACGACTTACATGGTTGATGGGAATACTGATGAACCTTCTTCTTCCTTGACTCCTCAAGATCAAAGAATTGCTTCTTTGGAACAGCAAATGAAGTCTATGACTGACACAATAAAGTCGATGTATGAACTCATGACAGCTCAGTTGCAAAATCGACAGACTGTACCAGATGCCATACCAGTTGATACTGATATAAGTCCAGTACAAGTTCCTCCAGCAGTACAATCCAATACTCCTGGACCAGCTCAACCAAATCCTAGTCTCTCTGGAGCTGGGGGTAGTGCTTACAATGCTGTTCCTCCTCCCAACTATTCTCTACAAGCCACAACTCCACAATCTTCGGGAGTTGTCTCTGAAGAATTGAAGAATCTCAAAACTCAATTTGAGGCATTCAAACAGAAGGATGGTTTACAAAGGTTAGGCATCAAGCAGCCTTATCCGATAGAATGGAAGCAAGTATCATATCCTCCCAAATACAAGCCTCCTACTATCTCATTCTATGATGGAACCACTTCTCCAAGTCAGTTTATTAATCACTTTGAAGTGATGACTGATCAACTGCAACCAAGTGATGCCCTCCATACTCGGGTATTTATTGGATGTCTCAAGGGAACGGCTTATGAATGGTATAGGAGTCTCCCAGATGGGAGCATTACCTCATTTGCTGGTTTCAAATAGATGTTTCTTGAAAGGTTCTATGAAGGGCCGAATGACATGACTATGTCTGCTCTTATTAGAATCAAGCAGAAAAATAATGAATCCACAGAGAAATACATTGAACGGTTTCGAAGAGAAGCTCTAAGGATGCCTCTTAGAACCCCTGATGCTGTCACCATTGACACGTGCAAATCAAACTTGTTGCCAATCATCAGTATGTGGACAGGGTCCACTCAATTTCAAGATTAGCCTTCCTTTATAGTCAGTGCCAAAGTTGCAGAAATCAGTGCTGAAACCTTCAAAGGTTTAGGAGTGCAGATGATTCCTAAAGAAACAGGACAAGGTGCTAACAATAAAAACAATGCTCGCAAGGGAAAAGAAACTCTTGAAGTTAATCTTCAGAGCAAAGATGCATCAAATGTTCAAACTCCTGCCTCTACAACTCAACAATCAAGAACAACTCGCCCCAAAGAAGAATATTCTTTCGATGACGACGATGTCCTTGGTATCTTTGAATGTCTGCTAAAAGGTAATAAGATACAATTACCTGAGATCAAGAAACCTGATGAAGCTGGTAAGACAGATCATCCCAAATACTGCCCATATCACAGAATACTGGGTCATACAATTCGTACATGTTATGTACTGAAAGAAAAGATCCAAGAAATGATTAAATCTGGAGCTATCTCTCTTACTCCAAAAGAGAAGACTGTCACTTCTAATGTCGTCTCTATGCAATTCGGAGATTTTCCTCCTCAACTCCTTGAAGGTGGGATTGTTCCTATTCCCAAGGCAACTCTTGAAATAGTAAATATTCCTCCTCCACAGTCTGAAGGATTAGCACCAATCACTTTGGAGACTGGAGAAATCATGTGGATCCATCCTGATCTAGTGGCAGATTTTGAATCTCTTTCTCCTCAAAAGATTTCTTCTCGAAAGTCCAAGAAGGCTGGAAAGATCAAGTTATGTCATATGACTTCTCTTGGGTCTACCTCTGACACAGAGCCAAAAGACAAAGAAGAAGCACTTGTTAGTGCTACTCGAACGGGGAAACCTTACCTAAAGGATTATTCTAAAAGTCCTGAGGATCTTCTTGATATCCCTCCAGCTGATAAAAATGCTTCTAATGTTCTTCCTGAAGAAGAATCATCCACTGAACCTGTTCTTCCCAAGCCTACAACTCTGGAGAAAGGCAAACAACAGGCTCGGTTTGATAAGCCAATCAAGAAGTCCTCTCCTCTTGACTTCAGAAGCCTTATAATTTCGACATTTTGGCTCAACTTGCTAATACTCTAGCTAGAATGTCCCTCTTTGAACTTCTACGTCTTTCCAAAGAGACTCGGGAGACGTTAAGTGAAGCACTTCTACAAGCTGACTCTTGTCTTGCACAATTGAAGAAGCCAGATACGGAACCGGCCACTTGCTTACATTGCAACAGTGTACTGGAGATTATCCCAAATATCACCTTTACACAAGATGACATGCTACTGGAGGATAATCGACATGACCGACCTCTCTACTACACTGGTTATATTGATACGATAAAGATATATCGTATCCTCATTGACCCAGGGTCTGCTATAAGCATAATGCCAAAGAGTTTGTTGGATGAACTAAAAATCCCTCTTCACAAGCTCTCCAAGACTGTTACTACTATCTTGGGATTCAATCAAAGCCGAAGCGAGCCTTTGGGAAAGATTCATCTGAAGCTTCAGATAGGCAATTTCAGATCTAAAGTCACTTTCTATGTGATCGAGATCGCGGGATCCTATAATCTTCTTCTGGGGAGGCCCTTTCTTCATAAAAATAATGTGGTGCCCTCTACTCTTCATCAATGTTTTAAATACATTGATAGCAATGGAAGAGTACAAAAAGAAGTTGCTGATATAAATCCCTTCCATGGGGTTGAAGCTTATTTCAATGATTTCCGAATGTACAAAGAAGAGTATACAAGGATCATACAAGCTATGGAAAAAGAAGATGCACAAAGTGAGACTTTAATAATCCCTGTTAAAAGTCGAACTATTCAGCAACAATCTCCTAAACCCTCTGGAGAAGATTCTTTCATCATTCCAGTGAGTAGACGGATCTCTCCGTTACCTCAGTCATCTACCCAAAATATACTGATCATTCCTGTCAGTGGGCGTACTACAGTTCCTGTATCTTCACAAGATACTCTGCTAATTCCAGTTGGAAGGCGGATTATTCTTCCATCTCAAACTTCAAGGGAGCTCACCTCTTCTGAGCCATTTGTTATCGATCTTAATCGAAACAAAGCTTCTTCTTCTTCTCCCCTTTAGTCATTGACTTGGCTAAAATCTCTAAGGCTCAGCCTTCTCCCAATGTAGATATTGCTGCTTTTACATTTAATGAAAAGTCTCCACCTTTGCAGTACGTTGATGTGTGTAATTATGTTCATAGTTATTTACATCTGTTAGATGACTTGAACACAATAACCATCGGAGTTGTACAGACTGTTCATACAGATGTATCTTTAGAACCTGTACAATCTTTATACTTTCTAGTTCCAAGCAGAAAGCCAGGAGACATTCCAATATTCTTCTACAAAGGGCCTCAAAATCCTTCTGATCTTGAAGATGATGACAAAAATGATGACACTGGAAGATTACAACTACGTCGTTATAGTCAGCAATCTAGAGACATCATCAAAAATATGGGCTATGACTTCAGGACTGGCCTTAATGATGGAAAAGGAAGAAAAATGCCTGTCCGGATTCCTCCTCTGAAATATAGAAGGACGAAATGCGGATTGGGTTATACTGCTCCTACTCCTTTCATCAATATTATCCATGAAGATCCCGAGTCTGATGAAGATAAGAGATCTGATTCTTCTAGTACCACTTCTTGGGATTCTGATACAAGTATCGGGGACTTCTACTGCAATATTTTGTCTTCCAATATGGTTTCCATTGACCATTCTGAAGAAAGTGATGAAGACGAAGAAGAGTTTGAAATCTTACCTGAATCAGAACAGTGGGCCCAAAGATTAGATAATCAATGGGAGTTCCGTTTCGAGCAAAAAGAACCTCCGACTGAAGATAAACTTGTTAAAATAGATGTTGGTGAAGAAGGATCTCCCAAACCAATATTCATCAGTGAAAGTCTTTCAGAAACTGATAAGAAAGACATGATCAAACTCATTCGTGATTATATCGATGTCTTTGCTTGGAGTTATGAAGATATGCCAGGGCTTGATCCTCAAATTGCAACTCACAAGCTCAATATCTTGCCGAATGCTAAACCGGTCAAACAACAACAGCGACGATTTCGTCCAGACATCATGGATGCAATTGAAGCTGAAGTCAATAAACTCATTACCTCTGGGTTTATTAGAGAGGAACAACATCCCGATTGGGTGGCTAATATTGTTCCTGTTCTTAAAAAGACTGGCAAGATCAGAGTATGCATAGACTTCCGCGATCTCAATGCAGAATGTCCTAAAGACGAATTCCCTCTACCAATCACTGATGTCATGGTTGATAATACCTGTGGATTTGAACGAATGTCATTCATGGACGGGTATTCTGGGTACAATCAAATCAAAATGTTTCCAGAAGACGAGAAGCACACTTCTTTTAGAACGCCGATTGGTACATACTGTTATACAGTTATGCCATTCGGTCTCAAGAATGCAGGAGCAACTTATCAACGAGCTATGAGTACTATATTCCGTGAACATTTGCAAAAAACAGTCAAATGCTATGTTGATGATATTGCAGTCAAAAGTCGACAAAAGGAGGATCATATCCAAGATTTGAAGACTATATTTGATCTAATGCGTAAACATCAATTAAAGATGAACCCTACTAAGTCCTTCTTAGGCGTCTCTAGTGGTAAATTTCTCGGCTTCGTCATTACCTCTAAAGGTATACACGTGGATCCCGAGAAGATCAAAGCCATCCAAGAGATGCGTCCTCCATGCACCTTAAAAGAGCTACGATGATTTCAAGGAAGAATCGCTTATATCAGGAGATTCATCTCTAATTTATCAGGACGCTGCAGACCATTCAACAAACTTATGAAGAAAGGTGTCTCTTTTGTCTAGAATGATGAATGTCAGAAAGTATTCGATGATATAAAATAATATCTGATGAGCCCTCCAGTATTGGTACCTTCCGTCTCAGGAATACCATTCCTCCTCTATACTCGAGCAATGAGTCATTCATTGGGTGCATTACTCGCTCAAAAGAATCAAAATGGCCATGAACAAGCCATTTATTATCTCAGCCGCACTATGACCGGAGCTGAACCTCGATATTCACCGGTTGAAAAAGAATGTCTAGCCTTGATGTTTGCTGTCCAAAAGACACGTCATTATATCATTGGCCAGACTATTCATGTCATCTCCAGGATCAATCCTATACGGATCATGATGAAGAAACCCAGTGTTTTGAATTCTCGATTGGCTAACTGGGGAATCCTACTTGCTCAGTATGACATGCACTATATTCCTCAGAAATCAGTCAAAGGACAAGCTTTAGCTGATTTTCTGGCTGCTCACTCAATTCCAGAAAATTCAAAACTCTATGATGAAATCCCAAATGAAGTCCTAGATTCAAATCAAATTGCTGAAGAAGATCCTACTTGGCGTCTATTCTTTGATGGAGCATCAAGAATTGGTCCTAATGGCGATATTGTCGCTGGAGTTGGAATTATTCTTGTATCGCCAGAAGGTCTTGCTATCCAAAGAGCTTATTCTCTCGATCAGCCGTGTTCAAACAATGTAGCTGAGTACAACGCATTACTTATTGGTCTTTAACTCGCTAAACATCTGAATATTCAACATTTGGAGGCGTATGGAGACTCTAAACTCATTGTCAATCAGATCAGGGGTACTTATGAAGTTCGCCATCAAGATCTGGTTCCTTATCATAAAACAGCTATATCTATGGCTTCTTCATTTGAAGAATTCTTCATTGAACATGTTAGGCGAGCATGTAACACAGAAGCTGATGCCCTTGCTAATCTTGCAGCGGTGCTGGCTATTCCAATCAGACGGCAACAAATGATTGTTGTTCGTAATCGAGAATTATTTCATCTTGAAAATAACTTGACTCTAGGACTTCCAGTTGACATTGAAGAATCAATATCTCATGACGTCAACACAACAAGAGGATTTGGATTCAGTTGTAAATTGATGTCATCTTCATCCGATTCCAGCATGGAATTCATCTTCAGTAACTCGAATGAGAATCAAAATACGGATAAAGATTGGAGACTTCCTTTCTTAGATCTCGTATTATATGATATTCTTCCGGATGATCAGAGTGAGGCAGCATCTATCAGACGACGATCACTCAGATTCTACTACAATCATACAACAAAGACCTTATATCGTCGAGCTTATGATGGTTTACTCTTTCGATGTGTTGCCGGTGATGAAGCTCAACAAATTATTCGCGAAGCACATGATGGAATTTGTGGAGCACATCATCCAGGACCAAAACTTCAAGACCGTATCCGACGTATGGGTTATTATTGGCCCACCATGGTATCTGATGCCATCGAATATGCAAAGAAGTGTAAAGCTTGTCAAATCCATGCGGATTTTATTCATCAACCCTCGGAATTTCTACATCCGACGGCAGCATCATGGCCCTTCGAAGCTTGGGGCATGGACATTGTCGGCCCGATCAATCCACCGTCATCTAAAGGTCATCGGTTCATTCTCGCAATAACCAATTACTTCTCCAAATGGGCCGAAGCCATTCCTTTATCTGAAGTTAAGACGTCTAATGTCATCAGCTTTATTAAGCACCACGTCATATACAGATTTGGTGTTCCTCGACGCATTATTCATGATAACGGACCACAGTTCGTCAGCCAGAAATTTACTCGATTCTGTGACGATCACCGGATCAACAATGTGGCTTCTACCGCATATAATCCAGCAGCTAACGGATTAGCAGAAGCTTTCAACAAGACTATCATCAAACTCCTAAAGAAGTTTGTCTCCACTAACAAACGTAATTGGAGTGACAAGCTCGGGGAATGTTTGTGGGCTTATCGCACTACAGTTCGTAATGCTACCAAATGTACACCTTTCTCTCTGGTGTATGGTTGCGAAGCTGTTCTTCCATTAGAGATTCAAATTCCTTCTTTAAGGATAGCAATCGCTAATGAACTCACTGCTGAAAATAACGATCGTTTTCGACTTCAGGAATTAGAAGCTCTGGATGAAAAGCGATTATCTGCTCAACAGAATATTGAATTCTATCAAGCTAGAATTTCAAGAGCTTTTAATAAAAAAGTCAGAGTTCGATCATATCAAAAAGGAGAACTTGTTCTAACAGTCAGACGTCCTATGACTATGACTCATATGAGTAAGGGCAAATTTGACGCAAAGTGGGAAGGTCCCTATATTGTGAGCAAAGTTTTCTCAAATGGAGCTTATCAACTCTCAGAATTGGATGGTCGAAAAGTTTTGATGCCTATTAATGGCAAATTCCTTAAAAAATATTATGTATAAATGTAAATACCTGTAATCATCAGACAAATTCATGTTTAAAAAAATAAAATTTTTATTTTATTTTCATGAATGATGATACATGATATTAAGGAAGATCACTATCATCCTTCTCTACTTTTGGACGTGGGCCACTACCGTCCTTCTCAAAAACGTAATCAGCAAAAGAGCCGAGAACCTCCTTGTTAGAACCCACGAGGAATTTGCAAGCGGCCATCCTCATGGCTTCCTCTTCTTCAGTCCTTCCTGGTTCGAGCAGAAAATCCAGAATGTCCCTTGGTGGCTTGGGTGCAGACGAACCTTCGCCTGCTTCCGTCCTCTTCGTTTTGACTGGACCAGCAGGGCGTTCTTCAGTGCCTTTCTGAACCTTTGAGGCTATCTCAGTCTTCTTGGATGCTTCTCCAGATGACATCTTTATGTTGAGGAGTAGAAGTATTCGTTCTCGCCAGATTTCTGCTATATTTATAGGCAGAAGTTCCTCATTCATCCGACATTTCACATATTCATTCACCCATTCATTTCTCACATTCATCCGACGTTTCACATCTTCATTAATACTTGACGGTTCATCCGTTCATTTATTACATCCACTCGACAGTTCATCTGTTCATCATTTCCTAACGGTTTATCCGTTCATAATCTTCTATCAATTTATTAAATGGAGATTCGTTATTTATCATGTTTTTATAACCTCTGAATCAATTCCGAATCTGCTTACTCATTTGTCATGTTTTGACCTCTGCATAGAAATCAATCTATTTTCTTTTGAGTTCCTATATATTATCACGTCCATAATACCTCTGATAATATCATATACTCTAAAACAGAAAAGATGATTTTATTATCTATCATGTCCATAATTCATCCACAAATACAAATCATTGAGCATAGAAGAATTATCATTTCCATTCTCATTTCACCACAAAAAAGTCTATTACATTTTCTTAGACTTTCTTACAAATTATAATGGAAATCTATTACAAATCTTGGATTTTTATTCTACACCACAACAATAACCTAATAGAGATCTATCTTCTTCTTTAGATCTTCTCCGTCGGACCTTCTCCGTCAGGTTTGTTGTTGGTGGCAATTCCTGACTGTCTGGGTCCCAGTCACGACCAGATCAGCAGGAATCAAACTCTGGTCTTCTCTCTCAGACGAGAGGAGAACCACAGAGTATGGCGGCCCGAAGTCGTGGTGCTGCCAATACAATTGGTGGATTGGGGGTAACCTCTCAAGGAAGACAGGAATGTATCCAAACCTTGGGATACAATTCCTAGTTCTCCCGTGAAAGGAACTCTACTACCCGATTTCTCGGGGTAGAGTTGACTCCACCATCCAACTCTCGTGTATAAAGGCTCTTCCTACCATCTAAGGAAGACCCTTCTATCCCACGAAGAGTTCTGAGTTGTCTGATTTACGCGTCAAAAGCGTATGAGCTCCCTGATGTAGATGTCAGCAGGATATTCTCCACAGCATCCACATCCCCAATGCCAGTTCTGAAGAAAATTTTCAGCCAAGTTTCTGCAGAAAGATCAACAGAAATCATTCAGTGTGCATTTATCAAATAGTGACAGGCGTGTATTATTCAAATCAGAAACAAGAAATAGAAAGCCTATCTTCAACAGCAAAAATAAGTGCACATATTACACTGATTTACCTTCAAGTTTGGTGCTAAGGATTGACAAACTCATGTTTGATACAGTGCGCAGAAGTCGAACATTAGAAGGCATTGCTTTCCTGTTTGAGAGTAAAATCTCCTAAAAATTTCGTTCTCAGAGAAGAAGAATAAGAATGAGAGATGAGTATCTTTGAAACTCAGCTGCCTATTTAAAGGACAAAGTACAAGTCTATTCTTGGAAAAGATCCGCGTAAATAGCGCTCGTAAACTATGGAATGAATGACACGTGTGCTTTGGAAGACAGAGCAACATTGGAAACAATCAAAGACTGCTGATTAACATTCTTCATTAAGGTACGCAGATCAAACACAAAAGTTGTACTTCATTTCTTAAGACAGGCACTGATGGCCTTACAAAAGACAAGACAAAAAGAGTGCAACAAAAGCATAAAAGTCACGCACTATTTTCCAAAGCGACTGAGCTTGGTGCCTAGTTCTTCTACGCTCCTAACTTCCAGACAGTACAACAGAGTTTTAAACATTTCACGCTGCTCTATGAGGCTGCGCCCATCAGAAGAGGACGAGCCATCCAAGCCAAAATAGCTCAAGAAATTCTTGGCTAGTCGCAAGGGATCATCTTTGAGCTCGAAGACAAGGGGCTCTGGCTCTTCACCCCCAAAAGTGGGGTCACCATGGGAACAAAAGCCCAACTTGCGTGCTTCTTCCTCAGCTTTCTCCTTTGGTGTCATATTGACGTAAGATGAAGATTAAAAAATGAATCTTCTCCCTGTTTATATAACAGAGTTCGCCGGCGGTTCATATTCCACCATAAATTGGATATAATCAGTCTCGGAGAACGAAGAGTCATTATGACATTTAATAAGTTCATTTGGATGTTTTCAAAGAACTTTGAAGTCTTTTCGACTTCCAAAAAAAGTTTGGAGTCATCTCAGCGTGACTAATTTCATTTTATCATCTTATTTTCAAAGTATTTCGAAAATTTTGAAGTCTTTTCAATTTTTTGAAAACTTTGAAGGGGGTTTTGTAGGCCTCAAAAATGAAAGTCACGCTGAGTTGATCAAGACAGAGTCAAAAGTCACGCTCAGTTGATCCAGACAATATAAACAAATCATGCTGGGGAGACAGCTCATCATTTGTCAGAGAGTAATTATGACTGACAGCACAACAGTCGAAGAATGTCTCTTCGTATGCCACGTATGCACAGACTTCGAGAGATCATCGCCGTCTATTGCGTGATTTTCGAAATCTTCTTCAGCAAGACTCAGCCTTCGTCGAGTTGGCGTACCAAAAGGGTTTCTTGTCATTTAATGCGACTGACAAAGCAATCACTGTCAGAGATTTTGTGTCAGTCGAGACACGCCGAATCAAGACAGCTGGCAGTTCTATCTCAAGTCTGCGTGTATTTGTGATCTTCATCTCAAGTTTGCGTGGATTCTAAAGTTTTCTTCCTCAAGTTTGCGTGGATTTTTGAGTTCTTTGTCTCGAAGTCTGCGTAGATCCTGAAGCTTCCTGCCCCAAGTTTGTGTGGATTTTGAAGCTTTCTACACCGAGTTCGCGTAGATTTCGTCTTCAACAAGTCTGCATGGATTTCATCAAATTGGAGTACGTGGTAGCCATGCCACTGATCTCTCGCCTGCGTGTCCTGTAACTTGCACACGACTCATGCATGATTGCCATGTGTCCAACAGTTACAGGTCACATCCAGTAACTGCTCACAGCCTTGCATATGTTAAATCCTACGTGATTTTCAACTAAGCACAGGCTGTGAAGACAGTTATCTTTTCAGTTATTATTTTTGACTCTATAAATAGTGTTCTTTTTCTCATTCATTGTACAGATACATTGATATCTACTGTCAAAATTTTGAGAGCTTTTCTTCTTCGCATAGTCCAAGGGATAAAGCGATCGTCTTCTAGATCGGATTCCTACAGTTGTAATTTTCCCAGAAATACAACAAATAAAGAGAATTTCTTTATGGAAAACAATCACGAGGGAAGGTCATGTGGATCCATCCAGACTTGGTGTCAGAAGTGACTCGTCCCACACCATCTACCACCGACAAAAAGAAAGTGGAAAAGTCAGGACCTGCCACACAATCTCCGCAGACAACGAGAAAGCTACAGCCGTCGTCACGCGGTCCGGAGCGCAATCCCAACCTGTGGTTGACAACCCAACCAAAAATCATCAACCCACTACAACTGATGCTCCGAGACCGGCTCAGCCTTCGACGACCGACAAGCCTAGGCCGAAGGAGACTCGCTTCGACAAATCTCTCCGAAAAGATGCAGCCCAAGGGCTAGAGAGGCCCTACAACTTTGACATCTTAGCATAATTGGCTAACACTCCGGCCAAATTGTCACTGTACGAACTCCTAAGGCTCTCCAAGGACGTTCGTATTGCATTGAGCGAAGCACTCTAAAATGCCGATGCCTATCAGGCTCAATCTAACCTCACCGGGGAGGACTCACCCGTGGATCTCCAAGACAGCACCTGCACGGGAGCAATGCCCAACATCGTCTTCACTCCGCAGGACATGCTCATCAAAACCAACCTACATGATCGCCCGCTATACTACACGGGATACATCGGCGACGTGAAGGTGGATCGGATGCACATTGATCCTGGCTCTTCCATAAGCATCATCTCGAAGGGTCTGCTACATCATCTCCGTATTCCAATGTATCGTCTGACACCTACAAGCACCGCCATCAGCGGTTTCAATTCGGGCAGGAGCTACCCTATTGGGAAGATTCGTCTGAAGTGTCAGATTGGCGACCTCCAATCCGAAGTCACCTGCTACGTTATCGATGCAGACACTTCTTACAACATCCTCCTAGGGCGCCCGTTGATACACGATTATATGATCGTGCCTTCCACGCTACACCAGTGCTTCAAATATGTCGACAAACACGGCTTCGTGAAGACAGAATTTGCTGATATCGATCCCTTCAAAGGGGTCGAATCCTACTACTCAGACTCCTGCCTATACGAAAAGTCAAAAAGGCACCTTGATGAAGGAGACGTACAAGCTCATACCGAGACAGCCACGGGATCAGAAGGACCCCTGACGATCCACCTCCAAGCTCACAAACCAGGCAGGTCCGCACCCCTTACTGCCACTCTGCGGAAAGACGCAATCAGCCTCTCGGCGCAGGAGGAACAGATGATAATCCGGCTGCCAAGGTCTGGCCAAGTGCCGAGACCCACAACGGGGCCACTGACAATCAGACTGCCGAGAGTCGGTCAACCCCAAACGGAGAAGCTCAATCCCTACGATAGGCCACTGACGATACGCCTTCCCAAAAAGGGTCGTCACCCCGATGCGAGGTTCGACACTTCTAGCGAACCGGCCACTCCCCGCTCCACATCAAATGCCAAACTGGGGGTCGTTAGTCTGCCAACGACTCTGCGCTCTGCTCCATCAACTGAACCACTGACAATCAAGCTTCCCAGGTCGTCCTCTCAGTCTTCACTTATACAGGGGGTAGCCGAAGAGGAACCGGAGCTAGCCAAGTATGTGGCTGCCCATACTGATGTTCCCTCCGCTGATGATGTAATCCCCCTAGAAAAGATACCTTACTTCATCAATAAAGGGCTATCTTTGAACTACACCAAGCTGAATAAGCTATGTACAATGTATGCTATGGAACACGGTATAGGCATCCACCTACACACACAAGTGACAAATGTGTACGCCGCGATCAAGCTTACTCCAGTAGAAGACGCTTACCGAATAGTCGAGGGAGGGGACCATCCAATCATCTTCGGCCGGACGAACAACCCGTATCCCTCCACCATAGAGGAAACCGACCTCGGGTCAGATGTCGGGAGACTGCCTCTGTATCTGTATAGCCCACAATCCAAATATCTCATACAAAAATAGGAGTATGATCTGGAGACGATGCCGGGTTTAAACTACGGCACTGGGCGACGATTACCTTTGAAGCCGCCAGTCCCGGTAGGTAAACCACGGGATTACTATAACAAAACTCGATGCGGGCTAGGGTATGTAACGCCCACTACGACCCCCGAGAGTTCAGACGAAGAATGCGACTGGCTGTCACATTCAACCGGGTCACCAACTTCGGACTCGGATACCAGCATCGGAGATGTGTTCAGACGAGTCATGACAGTCAACATGTCATTCACCGACACTTACGAGGAAGACGAAGACATCCCCGAAATCCTCAAGCTAGAGCCGTGGGCCCAGCAATTAGACGCACAATGGGAAAAGCGGTTCGAACAAAGAGAACCTCCTACTGAAGATGAGGTCATACAAGTGGATCTCGGTAGTGAATCTTCTCCAAAACTAATTTTTGTCAGTAAAAGCCTAACAGACAAAGAACGGGAGTCGCTGCTAGAACTCGTCAGAGAATACATTGATGTGTTCGCCTGGAGCTATGAAGACATGCCAAGGTTAAATCCCGATATTGCTCTTCACAAACTCAACATTCGGCCAGATGCGAAGCCAGTCAAGCAACAACAGCGACGCTTCCGCCCAGGCATCATGGACGCGATCGAAGCCGAAGTCAACAAACTGATAGCCAGCGGCCTCATTCATGAGGAGCAACATCCCGATTGGGTCGCCAATATAGTACCCGTCCTCAAAAAGAATGGGAAGATTCGAATCTGCATCGACTTCCGCAACCTGAACGAGGCATGCCCCAAAGATGAATTCCCCCTTCCTATCACAGACATCATGATCGACAATACCTGCGGCTTCGAACGTATGTCATTTATGGATGGCTTCTCGGGTTACAACCAAATCAAAATGTCTCCGGACGACGAAAAGCATACATCATTCCGAACACCGATTGGCACGTACTGCTACACAGTCATGACTTTCGGTTTAAAGAATGCTGGTGCCATATATCAAAGAGCCATGAGCATCATTTTCAGAGACCACTTACGCAAAACGGTGGAGTGTTATGTTGATGATATAGCCGTTAAAAGCCGTAGCAAGGGAGACCATCTGCAGGATCTAAGGACGGTATTCGACCTAATGCGAGCGCATAATTTGAAAATGAACCCTACGAAGTCCTTTCTGGGTGTATCCAGTGGGAAGTTCTTAGGCTTTATCATCACCGCACAGGGTATCCATGTAGACCCTGAGAAGACAAAAGCAATCATGGAGATGGGTCCCCCGAGAAACCTCCGCGAACTCAGAGGCCTTCAAGGGAGGCTAGCTTATATCAGGAGGTTCATTTCTAACCTCTCCGGGCGATGCCGACCGTTCACGCACCTCATGAAGAAAGGAGTCTCATTCGTATGGGACGAGGAATGTCAGCGTGCCTTCGACAACATCAAAGAATATTTGTCAAATCCTCCAGTTTTGGTAGCCCCGGTCCCTGGAAAACCATTCATGCTCTATGTACGAGCAATAGAACACTCCTTCGGGTCTTTGCTGGCACAAAACAATGACGCAGGCCACGAGCAGGCCATATATTACCTCAGCCGAATGATGATTGGGCCAGAGCACCGATATACCGCGGTGGAGAAGGAATGCCTCGCCCTAGTATTCGCCATTCAGAAAATGCGGCATTATGTCACCGGACAAACGATACATGTGACCTCACGAGTCAACCCTCTCAGGGTCCTTATGACTAAACCGGGGGCACTCAGCTCTCGCCTCGCTACATGGGCAATATTGCTGTACCCTTATCATATGATCTTCG
The DNA here is from genome assembly GCA_029216955.1 of Iris pallida. NCBI lineage: Eukaryota > Viridiplantae > Streptophyta > Magnoliopsida > Asparagales > Iridaceae > Iris > Iris pallida. The sequence continues at coordinate 20,357,655 of JANAVB010010198.1, read as the reverse complement.
TCCCACAAAAGGCAGTCAAAGGTCAAGTCCTGGCAGACTTCTTAGCAGCCCACCCGGGCTCGGAGTCCTCCAGGATATATGAAGAGATCCCAGATGAGGTCGCCAACTCGCATGCAACCTCTCACGATGATATATGGCGAATGTTCTTCGACGGTGCTTCGAGGACCGGACCTAAAGGCAATATAGTCGTCGGAGTCGGGGTAGTGCTAATCTCTCCTTCCGGATTGGTGATTAACCGCGCTTATTCTCTCACAGAACCCTGCTCTAACAATGTGGTCGAGTACAATTCTCTAGTCATTGGCCTCCAACTTGCAAGAGAGCTGGGGGTAGAATACCTTGAAGCACACGGCGATTCCCAGCTGATCGTCAATCAGATCCGGGGCTCATACGAGGTCCGTCACGAAGACATGGTCCCCTATCATCAAATAGCGATTGACATCATCTCGTCGTTCAAGGGGTTCTTCATCGAACATGTCCCCAGACTCTGAAATATCGAAGCAGATGCCTTAGCCGGTCTTGCCGCTTCCCTAGCAGTTCCGAATTATGATCGCCAGTCAGTGGATGTGATAGGCCACGAACTGGTCTGTCCCAAAAACAATATACAATTCGTGGCAAGTTATTCCGCACAGACGATCGATGATGCCCCAGATTGGAGACAACCATTCATCGACTTCGTCGTCTACGACATCCTGCCCGAGAACCCAAAGGAAGCCACTTCCATCAGACGGCGTTCTCTCAGATTCTTCTACGATACAGAGACGAAAATGCTGTATCGCCGCTCCTACGACGGATTACTGCTTCGGTATCTGTCAAATACAGAAGCCAAAGAAGCCGTACGAGAAGCTCACGACGGTGTCTGCGGGGCCCACCAGCCTGGTCCTAAATTGCAAGACCGCCTTCGACGAATGGGCTACTATTGGCCCACGATGGTGGCAGATGCGATAGATTATACTAGAAAATGCAAAGCCTGCCAAGTCCACGCGAACTTCATTCACCAACCGTCCGAATTTCTACATCCGATAGTGGCGTCCTGGCCATTCGAAGCATGGGGAATGGATATCATCGGTCCAATCACCCCACCTTCCTCCCGAGGACATCGTTTCATACTTGCGATCACTGATTACTTCTCCAAATGGGCGGAAGCCGTCCCATTCGCAGAAGTTAAGACTTCAAACGTGATCAGCTTCCTTAAGCATCACGTCATCTAAGGCTTCGGACTGCCACGAAGGATCATCCATGATAATGGTCCACAGTTTGCAAGCTACGCATTCTATCGGTTCTGCGATAAGCACCGTATTCAGAATGTCGCTTCGACACCATACAACCCGGCAGCGAACGGGTTGGCAGAGGCATTCAACAAAACAATCATCAAGCTCCTCATGAAGTTTGTCTCCTCCAACAAACGTGACTGGAACGAGAAGCTCGGCGAATGCTTATGGGCTTATCACACCACGGTCCGAACAGCCACCGGGAATACACCATTCTTCCTGTTATACGGGAGTGAGGCAGTACTCCCATTGGAGATCCAGATCCCCTCACTACGTGTCGCCCTCACACATCAATTGACAACAGACGATAACTACCATCGTCGTCTACAGGAATTGGAGGCACTAGATGAAAAGTGCCTCTTAGCTCAGCAACGAATTGAGCTATACCAAGCACGCATCTCTGGAGCCTTCAACAAGAAGGTCAAAATCAGAACATTCCAGGTGGGCGATCTCGTCTTGGCAGTCCGGAGGCCGATGGTCATGACTCACAAGACCGTCGGCAAATTCCAGCCAAAGTGGGAAGGCCCATTTATCATTGAGACAGTATTCTCCAATGGTGCTTACCGCCTCGCAAAACAAAACGGAGACTTGCTCATGTTGCCCGTCAACGGCAAGTTCCTGAAGAAATATTATGTCTAAACGAAATTCTCTCCAAGATCTTCGAGTCATGTACCCGCTGGTACCGCTGAACTCACATCCACAACATTTCAGATTATCGAGTCATGTACCGGCTGGTGCCGCTGAACTAACCTCCATATTCCTTTCAGCTTATCGAGTTATGTACCCGCTGGTGCCGCTGAACTCACACTTTCTCAATACTCTAAATTACCGAGTTATGTACCCGCTGGTGCCTCTGAACTCACATTCCGGTCACTCTTTCAGATAGTAAGTCATGTATTATTATACCTCTGAACTTTCTTTCTGGAAGAGATCCTCCCTCATGATCCACTACCCGCGCTCCCAGTGCACAAAAAGGGTAATCGATCCACAAATTTCCGAAACGGCCATGTCCTCATTACCTCTGAGTCGTTTTCACTTCCATCAAAAACAAACCGCCCCCTCGCATCGAACTTCTACGTTCTCCTACCTCTGAGTCGTTCTATATACCCCCTTTTCATTGAGCCCGCTCCTGTCATGTCCTCATTACCTCTGAGTGGAAAGGCTCCGTCGAAGAAACCTTCATGCTTGCCATGTCCACATTACCTCTGAACAAGTATGTCGGTCTCCTTTCAACCTATTATCTGTACCCACAACCGGAGTACGACAAGAATAATAGGTCCACAAATGTCCTCTGTTGACTACAAATGTCCGCTATTGACCACGAATATCTTCCGTGAAGTCTCCCCTGCCATGTTCTCATTACCTCTGAGCAGGAAGATTCTACGGTAAAACCCTCATGCTTGCCATGTCCTCATAACCTCTGAGCAAGTATGTTGGTTTTCTTTCATCCCATTATCCGTATCCTAGACCAGGGTACGCCAAGGATAATAGGTCCACAAATATTCCTTTGCTAAGCTTCTTAGCATAAATCCACCACCTCACCATGCCCCGGGAGCCCAGCTGCTCTACGGCATTCTTTTTCTTAAACACCGTGAACATCCATGACCACTTTGCCACGGCTGTTCCGGACATCCTGTCCAAACTTGTTATCCGTATCTAAAACCAAGGTACGCCTAGGATAACAGGTCCACAAATAATCCCCCAGCAAGTCCAGCTCCACGAACACCACAAGTACAAGAAAGAGAAGATGAGTTGAAACATGCTCATTTATTCAAAATTCAAAGTACTACATCATCGGGGTCACATCCCTTACAAAAAAAAGAAAGAAACAAAAGAAAACAGAAAGCTGATCACTGCTCCGGGGCACAAAACGCCCTAAGACGATCCATCAGCAAGGCAACCGACCGCTCAAACCTCTGGGTAGCTCGACGTTCCGCCTCTTGGGTCAGCACCGCCTCGTCCTCCAGTTGAGCATGGGCTTGCCAGTTATCCTCAAATCTCTTAAAAGCCTGCTCTAGGTTAGCAGAAGATCGGGAAACCTTTTCGGCCTCCCGAACGATCGACTCCTGTTCCGCACGGGCAGCCTCCAGCTCTGACTCTAAGAAGGTCAATTACTTCTGGAGTGCGAGAATCCGCTCCTTCATATCAGCAATTCCACGAGAAGCAGACTCTTCCCGAGCCCGACAAGCCTGACTTCGATGACCCAGCCTGTCATACGAAGCAGAAAACTTGTCAAGGTCTCCCCGCACAACTGGTCCGGCAGTATCCCGAGCAAGCTTAATCCTATCCCGAGCAGCAACTAGGAAGCCCCGCTCTCGATCAATCGCAGCAGGCAAGCCCGCCTGCCGTGTCGCCAGCAATTGGGTCATAAGCTGATCAGCCTCCACCAACTTAGGCTCCAGGACTGCAGCCAACCCCATCCCGCCAGGAAGGGACTTCAAGGTTGCAATCTGGCCCCGAGCACACCGCAGAGACAGAGTAAAAGGGATCCCCCATTCTACAGCAGCATCTACACCCCTCTTTAAGTGGCGATAGAAGCTGTCAACCACATCCTGCGTCACCTCGTCCAGAGCTTCCGAAGAAGCCGGTGTCAACGGGAGTGTAGCCGGCAATACTGAAGAAGACGCAACAGAATCTGCCGCTCCTGCCACCAGAGAAACCAGCTCCGCACGGAAGGACGCTTGAACAGCGGCCAACTCCTCTTCGGCAGCCCGCAGAATTTGAATGCTCGGTAGGGTCGAGAGGTCAGTCTCCGGAGCCGTATAATCTACGGAGGATGAGGCGGAGACCATCACCAACTCCATTCCCATCTGCTTGGAGCTGGCGGGAGGCCCCTCGACATGAGACGGCAAAGGAGAGGGAACGCACCTTTCTCCCAGATCACGGCAGGTCGAGCCTTCCCAAAGAACATCCACGGCAGGAAGTAAAGGGTTAGGACCTGCAGGGCCAAGGCAACCATGAATCAATTTGACCCGGAGGATATATTGATAGAGCAAATAAGCCCCCTCACTAGTCAATATCTGGCTTATCTTACCAGTTGAGGAGTGTGGAGGCCGAGGTTCACCTGCAGCCACCGCAGCCTCTTCACCAACAGCCTCCAAGTCAGGTATAACAGACTCCTCCTCCCTTGCATCCTCTGGAGGGGATGTACTGAGATCGACGTCGCCTTACTGAAGTTCAGCGGTCTCAGAGACAGGCCCAAGGAAACCTTTATCATCCTGGGCTGAGGCTTCAGCAACCTGGGAGCTTTCAGCCGCCGTTGAGAGAGCCCCCGCAGAAAGGACCGCGGCACACATGTCGCTAATCAAAGCAGCAAGGGCCGGATCAACTTCAGGGGTGGTAGACGATTCAGGAGAGGCCAGTTCATCGGACACCTACAAAGAAAAGTGATTAAGTCATATCTCCGAGAGAAAAGAAAACTACAACAAAGAGATGGCTTCGACTTGGTCTTACCTCCGAAATAGCGTCTGTACTTTCATCCCTCTCGGTAATAAGTAATCCATGAGACCTAACGGCAACTCTCTTCACGAAAAAGGTCGCTCTCCTGTCAGAAGACTCGTGTCTGACTCGTTTACGCGAAGAACCAGACACAGCTGAAGACTGTTCTTCTCTCACTACTTCCTCTTGTGTAGTAAGCAACGGATCTTCTGCCGGTTCATCGGGTGTGGGAAGCGGTTGATTCGTTACTTCTTCACCTCCACCAGAAAGGGAGTCTTCACTATCATGATCATCCTCCTCCTCAGCCGACCCGGAAGGTTCTGATTCAGGGAGGGGAGTCTGGAGCGCTAGTTGCTTTCTAGCCTTAGCCCCCTTGGGCTTCTCCTCTAAACCGGTACCCACGATGAAACTGATACTCGGATTAAAATTAACAGGAGGCTTGTTCGCCATAACGTGATATAAAGCAGCCACGTATAAAATGTCCCTCGGCGCCTTAGCATCGGGGACCGAGAAGCTGGCCCGAGTATGATAAGCGTCATAATAATTCCACGCCCTGACACCATCAAGAACGCTACCTTCAAAGCCCAAACAAGGGTTGGGACAATCAAGGAATAACTGACTATAACCAAATTGGCAGGAAAACCTACTAGGTAGGTAAGGCTCCAAGTACACATTATCGCGGTTGCGATAAACCAGATGCGCGGGGCGGATGTTATGCAACCAGATGAGCATATCCGGAGACATAAAGTGAGAAGGCCCGGTACCATCGAGATGTACATTCCTTATCAGAAAAGGGAGGAACAGACACAAAAAAGTCACACCCATCCACCCTCGACAGTGCCTTCCGACAAGATGGCATAGTGTTGTATTCCCAAGACCGACGATGGCATTTGAAAAGGAAAGCGTCTTCATCTGTAGCATCTTCCGCTATTTCAGGTCCCATCAAAGACTTGTAGTGCATTGCCAACCACCCCATCAAATAGTGGAAAGGCAGTTCTACGCGCTCAAAATCCAACGTCTTCTTGTGCGCAATAACCTTGGACGAAAAGGTTCGAAGACCATGGTGTATGCTACACACCATAGCAGGAAGAAGGGCCAGTCTAACTCCAAATACCAGTTTAACGGCAGGAAGAATAAAATGACGACCGATCCTCTCGATAGAACTCGCTCCTCCCGAGACTACGCAATTCCGCAGCCATATCATTAAAAATCCAGGCAGGAGCGCCTTCTCTGACATCTGTGTGGTCCCGTAGTAAAAATAGCTAAGAGAGTCAGTTTGACTCCCGAATATATTGCTCTTTGATCACGACTTCTTGACGCTTGACATCAGATCCCTTATCTCTCCATGCGTTCGAGGGGTTCGAGGAGTAACTTTGCCAGAAGGGTCAACTTTAAAAAGATAATTAATCTAGGATGTGGTGTGGGGAGCGGTCCCCTCGGAGCTATCAACCATCTTTATAGCCATCTGATGACAAGCACTATGGTGGCACAGCAATTCCTGATACACCGCAACAGAACCCGGGAGTCGTCGGTTCAAGTCCTCAAACTCCTCATTCGACGGGGTATACACCTCGAAAGGCTCATTCCCCCACGGAAGTTTGGAGACAGTATACATCTCATGGAGAGCAAGCCCCAACTCCCCTCCGGGTGCAAAGAACGTCCCCGTTCACTGGCTATACATCTCCAAGAGCGCCATGAACAGTAGCTTATTGATAGGAAGCACGTGACAAGTGCCCCGAATGGCATGGTAAAGTCCTACCTCCCGTAAGAATGTTCCGTAGGTCTGCAGAACCCAAGTGGTCAACTGGACCCACGTAGAAGTGGGGTTTATCCAGTTCGGCAATGCCAGCCTGCCAACGGGATAAGATTTCTTGCGAACAAGCCGATTCAGGAAGGTATCAGCTTGAGTGAGTGTGAAGTTGGGACCGTATACATTCATGAAAGAGCCCAGGGCCAGACCCATCATGTACCGGAGGACAGAATCCTTACCCGTATACACTGACCGCATGTTCGGGTTATAATGGATGTTGCCCATTAACATCCCTGATTGAATAGGAGTTAAGTTACACACCATCTTCCTGTCCAGCAACACCATATTGAACCACGACAGAGGATAATGACGTTCCATGAGAGGAATATGGATTGCCACCCCATCCAAAGAAAAATCCCAGTTCTCGGAAATCTCTAAAACTCGGGGATTCTTTATGATTAAAGCATCTCCAAAAAGAAACGAAGGCTTCAGGTATTTTCCATCCAGCTTCCCAGTATTCATCATGGAACGGAGGTAATGGAGGGTCTGATTCTCGATGGCGTTCAACCTCTCCGAAGGCTCATCAGCAGGGAATTGATTCAACACATGCTTAATTAAGTCGTCAAGACGCACGCCCAAGGCGAATTGATTTGAACCTACTATAAGTTCCCCCGCAGGATTTACTGGCAGATTCACTGAAGAAAAAAGCAAAAAAAATAAGTCAAAAAGATAGCTGAAACACAAAACTACGTGATGCATATGCGGTTTAGCTCAGTATAGCCTCATGCGGCTCAGTTTAAAAGAGTTCATACAGGCCAGTCCGAATGAGCTTATGCGACTCAATTGGAAAGAGCCCATGCGGTTCAGTTCGAATAAGCTTATGCGGTTCGGCTCGAAAGGAACTTATGCGGCTCAGTACGGATGAGCTTATGCGGTTCGAAAGGAGCATATACGGATATGGTTTGATTCGAATAAGCTTATATGATTCGGCTCGAAACAGGCTTATGCGGTCCAGCGCGGATGAGCTTATGCGGTCCAGTTCAAATAATCTTATGCGGTTCAGTTCAAAATATGCTTATGCGGCTCAGTTTGAAAGAGCTCATACGGTCCAGATGGGCTTATGCGGTCCTGATGATGAAGTAGTTATGCAAACAACTTTCATGCGGCTCAGGCCTGGGTCATATCCCATGCGGTCCGAATATGAGTCGGACACACAGCATACTTGGGAATATAGGCCCGCGCATAAAATATGCGACATAGCCATGGCAGTTCATATTGATGGTCCTACCAACAATAGGCGGGTGAACGTCGGAGTGAAAAACAGGCACGCCAGCCGTCGAAGGAGCCGCCACGTTCGTCGCCGCAGTCGATGAAGACGCAGCCTTCTTGCCCTTTGCCACCGCAGAAGATGATGCGGCCTTCTTGCCCGTAGCAGCAGCAGTCTTCTTGGGAGCCATTGCCGATCGCTGATAGGAGAAGACGAAGAGGAAGTCGGCAACAAAGAGTTTGAGCAAAAGAGAGAAGGTAAAGAAACCCTCAAAGAATAAACTTACTCCTACTTATAGGCGAAGGAGGCTCAAAAAATCAAACAAACGCCTCGATCTGCACGTCGCCTAAAAGAATAAACTGCTTCGGTTAAAACAAAACTGACCCTTGGGATCCTCCCCCAAGAGGCGGCGAATCAAGGGTATTTAATGCAGAAGATTTGCATACATGGCTATGACACGTGGCAAAAAGTTTATGCGGTCTCACAGCTCATACGGCCAGATAAACCCATGCGGCTGAATCATCTATGCGGTCAACAAAGGCCATGCTTCTTATTCAAAGTATTTCAATTTTGCAAATTGAAAACTTTGAAGGGGGTCTTATAGAAGCATGAAAAATATCAGAACGATGATCTATGCGGCTCAGAACAGGAGAACCCCATGCGGCTCATACAGGAGCATTCCCATGCGGTTCAGAGAGACTCTTAGTCTCATACGGCTCGGACAGGAGAGTCTATGCGGCTTACATAGGGACAGTCCTACGGTTCAAATAGTCCCCCAGCCGTATGTGGTTCAAAAGTACATACGGCTCACGGAGATATGCGGCTCAACGCCACGTGTACCCACGAGACCCCTTCACACCGCTGGCCATCGAGCAGTCTGTTTATTTAATGCTCTGTCATAATCTGACAGCTGACGGCTCTGACATGAAGTAACATAATGGCCCTGCCATAATGACAGACTCTTAGAAAATAGGAGAAAATCTCTGACACGATCCGAGATTGACACATGGCTACTCCCATGCGGCTCCAGTGAAGAACAGCTTCATGCGGCTGGCAAGGATCGTCTTCCTGCGGCTCACCAAAAAGCCATCCCATACGGCTCGTAATTACTACACTTATGCGGTTCACCAAGAAACCATCTCATGCGGCTCACGATTACTACACTTATGTGGCTCACTAAGCGGCTCGCAAATACTATACCTATGCGGTTCACCGAGATGCTGTCTCATGCGGTTCATGGATGTCATGCGGCTTTGGCAGAGTCCATCATCAAGACACGTGGCAGAGATTCAATGACAGCTGGTAGCAAAGACAATTATGAGATGCAAAGATTTACCAGATCCCAATGACCATATCCTCATAATTAATGGGATCAGGTCATATTATTCATAATCAAGCCAATGGGACATGTGGTAGGAGATCCAAGCTACACAATCAATCATGAAGATTTAAAGCAATCAGCATTAGTTATTCGAAAGATTTAGTGCTATCCCCATTTATGGCCCAGATCCTTCACGCCTAAAACGAATGGTCTAGATTGATTAAGCATCAGGCCGTCACCACTTTGAGAATGGATAATCAGCCAAACCCTAATGATGCCCCCCCCCCCCCACTATTATAAATAGCAGGGTGCCATTCCCTTGCGAAAAAAAAGAGGAGGAGAGAGACAAGGAGAGATATACGCTATCAGAGAGAAAATACAACAGAGAGAGAGAAGCCAGAAGAGCAACAGAGGAGCAAGAAGAGCATTTCTTTATCAACGCCAACCATCTTCTCACGAGAGCCAAGGCTGCATACCGATCGTCCAAGGAGTAAGGCAGGGCTGCCGTCGCCTGCCCGAGCCTCTATCGTCACCCCCCAGAATCTAAAATAAACAATTGTACTTAGACTGCTGTACCTAGGTTTTCGTCCCTAGGCTTTCTTTGTGCAAACGAGTTTGTAACGTGAAGTAAAAGTTCGGTCCTCCGATAATTGTTCTGTTCTTTTATATTTCATGGCAAACAGATACATCAATAATTTATTTTTATTTATATATTGCCTATGTTTCTTATATTTTTGTATATATAACTTTATGGGGATATATGAGTTAAGTTCAAGTTCTATATTATTTTAAAAAGTAGTTTTTAAACTTGTGCTTATCTCATACTTAAGCTATTGATTTCTTTGAACAAATTCATGTTCTTCTCTTATTAGCTTCTTCCTTAAAGCCTCTTTTAATTTTATTTTTCTTAGCTTTTTGGTAGACATTTTAGATACATGACTCTTATTAAAATATATTTTTTTAATATCTTGATCTTGATAAGCCATTCCTTAGGTATTTACTTTTAGGGATTCTGGATTTCGATGTTGTTCGATGATACTGCATATATTCCTTTGAATCTAAGTTCTTAAGAGTAAAGATCATTTTGGGAACAAGCCGAAAGGGTCCTTCTGTCATACAGGTGTAAATAGCCTGAAGCAACACAGTGTACTAGTCTTCGGACTACCGCTAGCTGGAAACCGGCCCCTACAGCTAACCCAAAGTGATCAATACTTTATAGACTTAAGATTTATTAAGGTCTACTTGCAACTATCGTCTAGTTCTGGATCCAAGGTACTGAACCCAATCCCCTAGGTTGCAAAATACATCAGCGTATCTAGGTCCTACATTTTGATTTACAAATATTTTATATTTTATTTATCCAATAATTTTGTAGCACATATGGATTAATATAATTGATACATCTTATGTTGTATGCTACATTGTTCTAAGATTTTTAAGTCCATAGAATATAATTTTTTTCATATTGCACTAATTCTTCATAAATCCTCGGTTATTAGAGAAGAGATTTGTGGTACAAGCCTACAAAGATTCTGTCTGTCACCACGACTACGGTCGAAGCGAAGCGGTACTTAAGTGTTCCCCGGTGAACCTCCGTTAGCTGGGACAGTACCCCTACAGCTAATCTAAGATTGATCAACGCTTTATAAACTAAAGATTTATTGAGATCTAGTTGCAATTGTTATCTGATGGATTTTGGATTTTAGATTTGATGGATAATATTATTTAATGATTTAATTTTACAAAAGATAACATATATTAATTTTTATAGGTTAATGTTTGTCATCTTTTGATATGTTTATTTTTCTGTCACTCTATTCTATATTTAAATTTGATTTGATATTGTGACTACTCGTTGAATATTATGGTCTTGTGATTTCGTCTTTAACTTGTGTAATATTCAGTGATTTTGAGCTTTATTATTCTTTTCTTATTCTAGTTATTTACTGTCTATAGCAGTAACTCTTTGCGAAGGAGAAGTCAAGCATATTGAATGTCTCTCTCTCTCAAAGCGTTCTTTTCTTTAAACCTTACGGTTGTCAGGTGGACACCTTCCTAAGGTTTTAAAAGGAAAGAAATAAACTTTGATAAGAAGACCTAATATTTTTGAATTAGTTTCCTACTTCTGAAAATATATTTCTGAATTTTATTTTAAAATTCTATCTATATTATTATTTTTTGGATATAACCATGTAAAGGTGGAGTAGTTAATTGTTTCAAGTTAATTAGCCCCTTGACATGTCATATATCTAGAATACACTTTTCTTTGGACATTTATCTAGTTATGTTTATTTCTTCAAATGGATTTATTTATAATTTATGGATTCTTTTATTGAAATTGTTTTCGTGATTTGAATCGCCAGCTTTCAGTCTAAGGACTAAATGGACGCATTCGAACATTTACTAAGATAGTTTTTCGTAATGAATTCTACATTTTTTAAAAGTCATTTTGATTTCTTTTTGATTTATTGAATCTGTCCGGTACTCAAATGTTATTATTAAAGACAGTTTTTAAAATCTTTTAATGTCTTGAAATATTTCTTTTATATATATATTGGAGATATATTTTGTTTGTTCATCTTTAAGCATTTATTCATTGGATATTTCTTTTATTTGCCTAAAGATGATATTTGTTTTTGGAACTTTATATGCATTTGATCAAAGGAAAGAAAGATGCATATATTGGATATTCCTTAGATCTTGTGATTATTTATTTTATCTATTCTTGTATATAAATTTCTTCGGAACTAGATACTCATATTTTAAGGGAGAGCAAATTTAATTGTTTCAATTCTTTTATGCCTTTAATATGTGGTATACCTAGTTCATCATGGACATATATTATTTTACATAAAATATCTTGTTGAGTTGTTCATGATATTTGGATTGGATGAGAGAATATATGATTATTATTATTTATTTTTATTTCTCTCATTCGAGTTTCTAAAAATTATTTTGCCAAATATATTTAATTATCCTTATTTGATTGAGTTTAAACTGATTTGGCATTTCTTATTAAGATTTTATCTCAAAGTTCATGATTATCTATATTTAGACTGATCATACATTGCGGGGGAGCATTCAAGTCGACTGAATTTCTCCTTCTCTAGTATTTTGTTTTCATTGTCTTCATTTTTATCTAATGGATATACATATATTATGCTAAGGTAATTGAATTCAAACGCATGGACTTTGGTATAGATTTTGTATAGATTATAGTTTATTTTGATTTCTTTTTCAATGATTATACTATTTATGGAATTAATTCACTAATTTCTTATGGGCAAATTATGAATCATTTTTTTTTGTGATCATTGTTAAACGTCTCAATATATTTTTGATTTTTTTATTTACTAGATCTGTGAATTTGTATTCCTCATGATTTATTTATGACCAATGATTGATTTCTACTATATTGATATATTTTTTGGTTTATTTCAAAACACAATATGATGAACAAAATGTGTTTTGAATATCATTTTTGGACTTCTAGTTAGTAAACTATTTATTGATTGATTTTTTTTAACCAACTATACTTTATTGACACTGTTCTCCGAATCCTTGATCATGATTATTTTTGCTTTCCTCTTTTACTTATGCTTGAGTTCATTTTAGCTATACTTATGGGAGAGCTTATTTTTTATCATGTCGAGGGGGAGAAATAAGTTTAAGTTAGCACACAATATTCTAGTATTATGTGTTTATTAGTGATACATGCATCTATTGTATATATATATTAAACTTAACCGATTTGCCATAATCAAAAAGGAGGAGATTATTAGCCCAATGATTATATCATGTTTTTTAATATGGCTAATATTCATGTAATCACTATCATGTTGCTACTTAAACTTAGCATTGTCATAAATGTTCTATATCATATTGCTATGCTTTTATCATATTGTTTTGTTCGTCTAACATGTTCTTATAGACATATAGTAAGCACGATCAAGCTTTGTCAAACCAGAACATATGCAATGGAGAATTGTTGATGGGCCAAAGACGGCGTTATACAAGAAGATTTCTCTGAACCGCCTAACGACCTATCCGGGGCCTCGTATCGGGGGTTCCGCTGCCTGGTCAGTGGACGGGGGTCGAGGGGGCAGCGCCACCCGTGGGGGTTCGGGGGCGAAGCCACCGAAAGATATTCAGATTTTCAGATCTGTTTATCTTTGGACGACCGCCATCAAGTGAAAAAGGCGTCTTCAAGTCTGCTTAAATATTTGAAGAAATGTGTCATCAAAGGGTTCTTGGATAGCCTATTTGCCAGTACAATACAGTTTACATCGTATTCCTAGACTCAATAAATATAAAAAATTACATTGATCAAATAGGAAACCCAAGAGCCCTTTGATGATGCCTTTCTTCAAATATTTGAGCAGACTTGAAGATGCCTTTTTCACTTGACGGCGGTCATCCAAAGATAAACAGATCTGGAAATCTGAATACCTTTCGGTGGCTTCGTCCCCGAGCCCCCACGGGTGGCGCTGCCCCCTCGACCCCCGTCCGCTGACCGGGCAGCGGAACCCCCGATGCGAGGCCCCGGATAGGTCGTTAGGCAGTTCAGAGAAATCTTCTTGTATAACGCCATCTTTGGCCCATCAACAATTCTCCATTGTATATGTCCTGGTTTGACAAAGCTTGATCATGCTTACTGTATGTCTATAAGAATATGTTAGACGAACAAAACAATATGATACAAGCATAGCAATATGATATAAACATTTAGGACAATGCTAAGTTTAAGTAGCAACATGATAGTGATTACATGAATATTAGTGATATTATTATGTTAAACTTAATTGATTAGCCATATTCAAAAATATGATATAATCATTGGGCTAACAATCTCCCCCTTTTTAATTATGGCAAATCGGTTAAGTTTAATATATATACAACAGATGCATATATCACTAATAAACACATAATACTAGAATATTGTGTGCTAACTTAAACTTATTTACAATTCTTGGAGAGCACTCAATATATAGTTGCTAGGCTTCCCTCACTAAATCCTTCAATAATCAAAATATCTCAATTAGAAAACTATAGAGAGTCTCATAATTAATCAAGATAAATCAAAAAATAATTATTTCTAAAATTTTGAAATTACCAAGAAAATACTAAACTTCGGGAAAGCGGGGTTACACCTTCAAAGATAGTACTACCAGTTGAGTTATCAACTATAGTACACTTATCTTTAACAAAGTTAATACCATAACCATGGTCAGCTAAATGGCTTGTGCTGAGCAGATTATGTTTTAACTCGGTAACTAGATAGACATCATTAATCACAGGGTAGGGGGCCTTACCAATATTGCTAATACCAATTATGTACCCTTTCAAATTATTACCGAAGGAAACGTATCATTCTTTCTTCTTCGACAGTGTTGCGAATAATGAAGCGTCACCGGTCATGTGCCGTGAGCAACCGCTGTCGAGGGTCCACTTGCTTCTAGCATGTGAAGGGTGTTTCACCTACAAAAGAATTTGCAGATGAAAACTTTGGTACCCATTTCTTGTAGGGTCCTGGAATGTTTATTTTTCGGTATCCATGCACAAATCTTTAAGTCAACAAGCTTTCTAACTCTATATAAAGAAGAAGAAATATGACAAATGGTGCCACAATAGTGACATCTAGCATGTTGAATGTTGAATGCAGTGTGTTGTGCATTATTGGTAGGACTTGGTTTTCTAGTATAGAAGAATGCATACCTATTTGTCTTCTTGGGCAATGGTTTGGTTTGGATAGTATTAGGTTTGATAGTGTTCCGATGATTCGGTAAGTGACACTTGTTAGGGCAGGAAGCAGCAACTTCAGTCTATTTTTCTAATCTATTTTCCAACTTTTTGGAGGTGTCATGTAAAGATCTCAAATCAGCAGTAAGTGTATAATTTCTAATCAGTGCATACTAAAGACTCTTCTTCTTTTTGAGTAAGTCTTCCTCTAGCTGGGTAATGGTCTAGTCTTTTTTCAGATAGTCTTTTGGTCTCGTGTAATAACAGCTTAACAGAAGAAAGCTCACCTACCTCACTAGAATTATCACTACTTCTAAACTCAGCTAGTAGGTCGGTAAGTCTTCCTATTTTACCTTTGTATTCCTTTAATACCTTCTTAGCGGTCAGGTATTTACTACGCAGTCTTCTATAATCCCCTAAGAGGTCAGTAAAGGCTTCACCAAGTTGCTCAAAGGTAAAATCATCATAAGTATCAAACATGGGGTTAGTGGTTACTTGATCGTAAGCCATCAAGCATACATTTGCAGCGTCATCTGATTGTTCATCTTCTGAGTCCCTAGCTTCACTTTCATGCCATATGTTTGTATTGGCATACCTTCTAGATGTATATTTCTTCAGGTAGCCTTTGTCATATTTGTTTCTTTTTCTGGTTAACGATGATGTTGTTGGACATTCTTTCTTCATGTATCCTTTCTTCTTACAGCCATAGCAGATAGGATCTTCTTCGTTGTTGTTGTTGTTGCTGCTGTTGCTTTCGCTGTTGTAGTCCTTTGTTCTTCTGTTGAATCTCATGAACTTTTTAAACTTTCTTACCATAAGAGCTTGATCTTCAGAGTCAGAGTCACTGTCGCCAGAATTATCTTCGACAGTTCTTCTATATTTAGCCTTGAAAGCGATCGACTTCTCGGACTTCTCCTTTGGTGCAGTATCTTCAAAATCTTGAAGTTCTAGCTCGTGAGTGAGTAGCTTAACCATGAGTGTTTCGACAGACATTGTTGAGAGGTTGTTCCCTTCAATGATTGTTGTAGCCTTTGGAATCCAGTTCTTCATGAGAGCTCGTATCAGTTTTTGAATCTTCTCATGGTTACTGTACTCCTTGCCTAATAATGACAAAGAATTTACAATATCCAGGAATATTATAAACATCTGAGTGACATATTCGTTTGGCTTCATTTTGAACGCCTCATACTCCTGAGTAAGTCTGCTGATCTTTGACTCCTTGACTTGTGTTGTTTCTTCGTGGGTTACTTCGAGAAGTTTTCACACTTTATTTGATGTTGTGCAAGTAGACACCCTATTAAATTCAGTCCTATCTAAAGCATAAGATAAAGCATTAATAGCACGTGCATCAAGACTGACCTTTTTCTTTTCATCCTCAGTATACTTATCATGAGGTTTTTCAACCAATACATCTTCAATAAGAATATGATGAGGCTTTTTATAGCCATCAATAACAATAGACCATAAGTCAAAATCTAGAGATTTCAAGAAGAAACTCATCCGTGTTTTCCAATAAGTATAATTCGTACCGTCAAACAGTGGAGGTCTGTTTGTGGCTTGGCCTTCACTTGTGAACTTCATAGTTGCCATGTGTTATATTGTGATCTATGTAACAGTTAAGAATAAAAAATATAACTATAATGTTACCTTACTTTACCTGTATAACCAGCACAGATACCAATTGTAGGAACAAATTGTAAAGCACAATACTCTAGAAGGGGGTGAATAGAGTAGGCAGCGGAAAATAGCTAATTAAAAAGTTAGCAGCAAGATCGCAGATATATATATATCACAAGTAAATAAATATAAAGACAGAGATCAGAAAGCAAACACAAAGATGGCGATGTATACTGGTTTTCCTCTTGTGAGGACTAGTCCAGTCGGAAGAACTCTAACTTCCAGTTGAATCTACTATTGGAAAATACCGTAAATTTTCATACAAAGTCCTTGCAACTGCTACAAATGAAATCTTTGATCAGAAGTACTCAACCAACTTCTGTTGTGAAGTGTCTTTCTTTAATCAAGCCTCTGATTATAATCACTCTGAACTTCTAGACCGCACCGCACTGACAAATCGACTAGAGGATTGTAACTTGCTTGAGATTTGGAAATGAAAGCTTTAGAATACGTTGGAAGAACGTAGTAAGCTTTAAATAGAAGAGATGAAAGTGAATGAGTGAGTTGAAATGATCGAAATCCTTTTATATTTATAGTTTTTCCAAAGACAGAACTCTGTCAGAATTCAGACAGAATTCGGGCAGAATTCGGGCAAAAAATCTCGGCAAGATCCTTAACTGCAGGAGGACCAAGTTCAAAATACAACGTCCACTAACCGAACTCTAGCCAAACTCTGGTCGAACTCTGGCCAAGTTCTGTCACAGTTTTGTCAGGGTTTTTGCAAATAGATTTTTGGACTTTTGAAATTGTTTTAAGCAGTTAGGAACTTTTTATAAATAAGGGACTGTTTTTTAAAACATAGGATATTTTGAAAATATTTTTAGGGTAGCCTATTTGCTAGTATGACTCGGTGTATAATGCATTCACAGACTCAATAAAAGTAAAAATTATATTGCATACAACTCATACGAAAAAAAAGCTTCGGTCTTGAACAGATAGGTAACAATTCTTTGGCAGTTTTCCAAAAGTCCAAATTAACTTAAGTAGCCCTTATATCGAGACAGAATTTGATCAATTATTAAAATCAGGTTTGACCATGACCAATGGGCCAACACATCTGTCTGTGGATGATAAGCTGAACTAAACTTGAGACGAGTTCCCAAACTCTCTTGAAGACTATGCCAAAAGTGCGATGTAAATCTCGAATGTCTGTCAGATACGATACTGACTGGCACTCCATGCAATCTGATAATCTGCCTGAGGTACATCTCTGTAAGCTGATCCATTGACTGACCAATTCTGAAAGGAAGAAAATGAGCTACTTTTGTGAGTCGAACAACTATAACCCATATTGCATCTCTTCCAGCTGGGATTTAGGTAACCCAGTCATAAAATCTATGGTAATGTGTTTCTATTTCCATTCTGGGATCGATAAAGGTTGAAGAAGTCCAGCTGGTCTCTGATATTCAGTCTTGACTTGCTGGCAAACTAAACAATGAGAGACAAACCGAGCTATCTCCCTCTTCATGCCATTCTACCAGAAATACTGACGAATATCACGATACATCTTCGTGCAACCAGGATGAATTGAATACTTTAAACTGTGAGCCTTCGCCATGATCTCTTGCATGATGTCACCGCTGGGTACACAAAGACGTCTTCCATGTTGGAGTATGTCGTCTTCATGAATGCATAACTTTGCCCCTCGTCCCGCTTCAAATTATGTCCCAAGCCGCTGAAGCTTGGAATCCGTTGATTGAGCTATCTTGATTCTTTCAACTATGCTGGACTGAACTTGCATACTGGCCATCAATGCCACGTCGGTAAGGAGAACTATCTCTATTTCCATCTTCTGAAGATCCGCTAATAACTCGGGTTGTGCTATTAGGAAATAAGCTCCTGCTCTTCTACTCAACGCATCTGCAACTACGTTGGCCTTCCCAGGACGATACAACAGGTTGATGTCGTAATCCACTAGCAACTTTAGCCATCTTCTTTGACGCATGTTGAGATCCTTCTGGGTAAACACATACTTGAGACTCATGTGGTCGATGAAAATTTCTACCTGATCTCCATACAAGTAATGCCTCCAAAGCTTGAGTGTAAAAACCACCGCTGCTAACTCCAAGTCATGCATTGGATAATTCTTCTTGTGGTCACGAAGCTGACATGACGTATAAGCTACTACCTTGCCATATTGTATTAGGACACATCCTAATCCCTTACCTGAAGCATCATAATAAACTAAAAATCCTCTAGTTCCATCTGGAAGCGTGGGAATGGGTGCCGTCATCAATCCTTGCTTCAGCTTCTCGAATCAAAACTGACATTCCGCTGTCCAATTAAACTGCACATCCTTATGTGTCAACAGCGTCAAGGGTGCTAAAATCTGAGCAAAGTCTGATACAAATCCTCGGTAATAGCCCGCTAATCCAAGAAAACTATGAACTTCTGTGATGGTGTTGTCACGACCCGCACCCACTGTGAGGGTACGAGCATGTAACAACGCCCAGCCTACGCCGTAGTGTCGATGGTACAACGCTTTTCTAGGTTACTATCTAATCAACAACTCACGCAATTATATAATGTACTTGTCAAAATATCAACTCCGAACGGAGGACAAGTATAGATATAATGTAATCTCAATCACAGTCTAAGCACGATATGATAACACAGAAGATTATAACTAAGACTAAATACAACATAAAACCAACTACTAAAATAATATAATCTCCAACAATCTCAAAATAACATTTGTCAACTTATTTACAACTCAAGTTCTAAACATGAAACCAAACCAAGTCACTAGCTAAACTCCCGATCACTCCTGAGTGTCGGGGCCAAAGGTAGCTAAGCCGTCTCCTGGTCCATAATAAGTAGGGCAAGTGTCCTCAGGACAATCATCTGTAAAATTTTCAACAGGTCCAGTCAGGACAGGAACGAGTATAATTCATCTAGAAAATCCAAGTAAATGACAGAGAACTCTAAAGCAGTTATAGATAGTTTTATTGATGAACATGGTAGTTTGTATTCAGGTGATGGTATAGAGTGAAGAACAGGTGGCAACTCTAGAGGGGGTGAATAGAGTTTATATAGAAAATAATCAATTAAAAATTAACTCTTTCACGAATTATAAATAATCAAAGTAAAATACGGAAAGTAAATGAAGAGCAAGAAAGCATACGCAAACACAGCGATTTTAACATGGTTTCCCTCGTGGAGGACTAGTCCAGGCCTGAGAACTCTAGCTCAGGATTAAATCCACTATTTGTGAAATAGTAGTTTACAACCCGTGCCTTTACTTCAGAAGAGCACGTCAACTTCTTACAGAGGATCGCAGTGGCGATTTGCTTGGAATTGTCCAAGCGACTTCTTCAACTCTTGCACAAGAATACTAACTGAGAGATGCTGAGCACTCGAGACTTAGGAGGCTTGTGGCTAGTAGATAGGAAGGGTATGGCTTATTTGAGCTATAAGAGAGAAGAGAAGAGAAGATTGGATGATTTGAAATGAGAAAATTCATGGCCTATTTATAGTATTTTTGTAGGCAGAATTTGGCCAGAATTCTGGTAGGAAATTTCAAATATTTGGCCGTTAGACAACTAGCAACCAGCTAACCCTAAAATTAGGGATGCTAATTTTTAGGGGACAGAGTTCGTCCCGAACTCTGTGTGGAGGCAGAGTTCGGCCTGAACTCTGTCTCCAGAGCACAGAGCTGGTCTAAGTGGTCAGTGGATATTTTTCTGGATGGTGGAATTTGAGGATTATTGGGTAGGCTATAGGTCAAATCTCAAGAGCTCAGCATGACACAGTTTACATCAGTCTAGACTCAACAAAAGTGTAAAATACAGACTCAAATATAACTGAGAAGCTGAGACTGAGCTATCGTCTGACTTGAGCTTAATGTAGACGTCGTGTGTCGTATTAAATTATTACAAATATTATTTAGTCAATGTTATCAATATCTGGTTGACTGTGACTTTGTGTCAACAATCTCCCCCATATTGATAATTGACAAAATAATATATGTATATTCAATATTCATACCTGGACACAGTTGATCACAAAAACATAGCTCCCCCATAATCAATGCCAAGCAGAAATAATAGCTCCCCCGTAACCGGTGAATGGTGCCGAGCTAGAACCAATAGCTCCCCCGTAAATAATACATTAACCTGTTGGCCTGATAAATAATATCTCCCAAAAGCACCAAATTTTAGTATATACGAAAAGTAGTAAAAATATACATAAGAATATACATATTTCTCCCCCTTTTGGCATTAGCAATATAAACTGCATATGAATAATAATGATGCAACCACACCAAATAGAGAAGAAACTATATATGAATGATCAAAACGAGCAATCGAGCATAGAATAATAAACTACGATAAGCAAAAAATGTCATCACACAGAACCAGAGTCATCAAACTAACAGAGTTTTAGTACATAAATCCAAATAAAACTAAATAACTGGAAATCAGAAAACAGAAACTAGAATCATCATCAGCAGCAGCAGATAGTAAACACCACTTCCATCATGGAGCACGAGAAGGCCCAGCAGAGTCTGAATGATCAGTAAATGAATGGCTGGGGTCCACAATAGCAGCATCCGGATCCAGGTAGCGCATGACCCAAGGGTCGTCAATGCGATATCCAACGCGACCAGGATCCCGCTCCATGGGAATGGGCATAGAAGGGTGACGAGACATGGAATACCGGATATCGTGCAGCGAGTTGCTGAGGGCACTCATCTGCAGGGTAGTACGGTAGTCCATCTGAGTCCAGCGATCGTCCTCCAATGCGAAACGATCTCTGAGCATAGTCTGGATGGAGTCAAGAGTAGCAGGAGGAGGAGGCGCATCCTGTCCAAGTGGAGGGGCGTCGGGCTCCTCATCACCAGAATGCTCAGAAGTGTCAAGAGAGGCGATGACTGCCTGAAGACGTCGTGCCTTGGAAAGGAATGCAGGAGCAGGCAAGAAAGGACAATCATGAAGAGGGACAATGAACGCACGAAAAACCATGGGAAGATACAAAGGATAAACCAGGGCCCGTGGTTTCTTCCTACAGTTAATCATCCAGTCCATCATGGTACGTGGAAGATTGAACGAAATACGATAATGAAGATGATACAAAGCAGAGATCTCAAAATATGTAACTTCATCGGTGGAGCCAGCTTTTGGCAAAATAGTGTTGAAAATAATTCGATGAAGTTTATAGAAATACGGATTGAGGTGCTTGGCCATAAGCTTGCGAGGACTTATGTTAGGGGCACATAGTTCCTCCTTGAAACTCTCAAGGGAAGTTTCACCAACAAATTAGAATTGGCGAGCTTCCACAAGCTTATCCCAAATATCGAGATCTTGAAGTGCAAGATACTCGCCCAACTCAGAAGCATCAAAAGCAATATCAATACCGGCAACCCGGGAATAGATGTGAGTGGCATCGTGAGTCAAGTTACAATAGAACATTTGTATGGCGCTACGATAAATAACAAAGTTTGAAGCCACTAACTCATTTAAGCAAAGATCTTGAAACAATGATTCAAATTGTGAGAAAATAGTAAAATTAATGGGATGTCCCGCGAAGACCGGACGAGTCCGAAAGTCACTAAACCACTCATTGGAGGCGTCTTGCGATACAAAAAATCGATCGTCATAAGTATTAGGGTCGCGGGAAGGAGGTGGATTGAACAACGGATGAAGGGGTTGTTGTTGTTCAACGGGTTGCTCAATGGGAGGAGGAGGATTCGAAGAGGAAGCACCCTCGGTTCGAATTCTCTTCCCACGATTGGGCAAGCGAGGAGCCATTTTCAAACAAATAGAGAACTTGAAATAGAGAGGGAGAAGGAGTTATACCTCAAATTAACAATGAACAGTGAAAGAGAATGAGAAAATAGCCCTTCTCCTTGATTTTGATGAGCAATGGAGCACTTTGGAGAGAAAACTAGGGTTAGGGTTTGTGAAAATATGTTTGGAGAGGTGAAGGTGATGGTAAGAATGAAGGAGAGAGATGAAAACCTGAATAGAAGAGGAGGGTTTTCTTTGGTCGGAGTAAATCTGGACCGTAGGATCGCATTTGATCAAACGGCTGAAGCTGTCCCCGATTCTGGAATGGGAGAACCGAATTCGGTCCGAACTCTGTTGGGGACAGAGTTCGGCCCGAGTTCTGGGTCCTTGTTCCAGAACTGAAAACAGGCTAAAAAAATTTAAGTAAGGGAAATCAAGTTAGATAAGAGCAATAGCTTGAAAGATTCAATCAAATAGAATAATAGCAGAATGAAATTGAAAAATAGTGAATCAGCAGTAAGAAATCAAAACGAACCATATAATAAATAAGGAAATATATCATAATTCAATAGTTTGAAGTTGCCATGGGTTAGCTGCAGGGGCCGGATCCCAGCTAGCGGTAGTCCTGTGGACTAGTGCACCGTGTCGCTTAGGCTTTTACGCCTTGTTGTCAGAAGGACCCTTTCGGCTTGTACCCATAGAAAGTTCATCGTAAGAGAATCATGATATAATCGATATTTACGCAGGTAAGTTTTAATTCAAGACAGCTTCATCTAAAATTCCAAGTTCACGACAAAGGCAATTGAAGCGCTCTTCGGATAATGGCTTAGTAAAGAAGTCTGGTAGCTGATGATCAGTGTCAATAAACTCTAAGTTAATCGTGCCATTTTGCTGATGATCACGCAAAAAGTGGTGTCTAATTTCAATGTGTTTTGTGCGTGAGTGACAGATAGGGTTCTTAGTCAAGTTAATAGCACTAGTATTGTCACAGAATATAGGAATGTGCATGAAAGATAGATTATAGTCTTCAAGGGTTTGCTTCATCCACAGAATTTGTGCACAACAATGCCCAGCTGCGATGTATTCAGCTTCTGTTGTGGATAGTACGACAGAATTCTGTTTCTTGCTAAACCAAGAGACTAAAGCCTTTCCTAATAAATGACACGTGCCGCTTGTACTTTTACGGTCGACCTTGCATCCAGCAAAGTCAGCATCAGAGTAACCAATGAGGTCAAATAATGTTGACTTGGGATACCATAGGTCCACTGTAACCGTACCCTTAAGGTATCGAAAGATACGCTTAACCGCGGTCAAGTGTGATTCCTTAGGATTTGCTTGATATCTAGCACATAAGCAAACACTAAACATGATATCGGGGTGACTAGCAGTTAAATAAAGTAAGCTACCTATCATACCTCGATACTTACATTGATCAACGGGTTTGCCGCTCTTATCTGGTTCGAGTTTGGTTGAAGTAGCCATTGGAGTGCTGATTGGTTTGACGTTGTCAAGATCGAACTTTTTCAGCATGTCCATTGTATACTTCGACTGACAGATGAAAGTTCCATTAGCCATTTGTTTCACTTGCAGACCAAGAAAGTAGTTGAGTTCTCCCATCATGCTCATTTCAAATTCTGTCTGCATACACTTGGCAAATTCTTGACAGAGGGTTTCATCAGTAGAACCAAAAATGATATCATCAACATAAATTTGAATTAATATAATAGTGTCTTTAAAAGATTTTATAAAAAGTGTAGTGTCAATTTTCCCTTTTAAAAAACCTTTCTCAAGCAAGAAACTGCTTAGCCTTTCATACCAAGCTCTGGGGGCTTGTTTAAGGCCATATAGCGCTTTCTTTAGCTTGAACATGTGGTCGGGAAATTTGTGATTTTCAAAGCCAGGGGGTTGTTTTACATAAACTTCCTCCTTAATAAAACTATTCAAGAAAGCACTTTTTACATCCATTTGAAATAATTTGAAATTTTGATAATTTGCAAATGCACAAAGCATCCGAATGGATTCTAGTCTAGCAACAGGAGCATACGTCTCATCGTAGTCGATACCTTCCTCTTGGTTGTATCCTTGAGCTACTAGACGAGCTTTGTTACGTGACTGAACCATCTTCATTCACTTTGTTTCTAAACACCCATTTAGTACCAATTATCGAGTGATTAGCCGGTCTAGGAACTAGTTCCCACACTTGGCTCCTCTCGAATTGGTTGAGTTCTTCTTGCATAGCAGAAATCCAAAATTCATCATTAAAAGCTTCAGAAATGTTTTTCGGCTCAACTTGTGAAATAAAGGCAGTGCTAGCAATAGAGTCTCTTAGTGATGATCTAGTAGTTACTCCACGTGAAACTTCACCAATCACTAAATTTTCTGGATGAGACGGCTTGAAAAAAAATTTCTTAGGCAAGCCCTCCAGAGAATTAGTTTCGGTTGAAGTATTCATTGGAGTAGAAGTTGATGGCTCAACGTCATCATCAAGAGTACTTGCTGCACTGTTATCTTCATCAAAAGTCATATTTGTTGACTCTTCCACAATTAGTGAGCATTTATTAAAGACTCTATATCCCTTACTCTTGGCGGCATAACCAAGAAAGATACCATCGTCAGCTTTGGCATCAAATTTGCCTAAGTTGTCTTTGGTGTTAAGGATAAAACATCTACATCCAAAAACTTTAAAATAAGAAACATTTGGGGTTCTCCCAAACCAAAGCTCATAGGGTATTTTCTTCGTAATGGGACGAATGAGCACCCTATTCAAAATATGGCATGCTATACTGACAACTTCTGCCCAAAAGTATTTCGAAAGTGAAAATTTATTCAACATGACTCTAGCCATATCGCCAAGAGTCCTATTCTTCCGCTCCACAACACCATTTTGTTGAGGAGTTCTTGGACAAGAAAATTCATGATCAAAACCATTTGCATCACAAAACTTTTCAAAATTATAATTTTCGAATTCGCCTCCATGATCGCTTCGGATTCGAGTAATCATGTAGCCTTTTTCGTTTTGAACTTTCTTTACAAAAACTTTAAAAACCGAAATAGCATCGCTTTTGTTTGTGAGAAAGAAAACCCAAGTAAATCTCGAAAAATCATCAACAATAACAAATGCATAAAGCTTACCACCAAGACTAGCTATTCTACTAGGACCAAATAAATCCATATGAAGTAGTTGTAGGGGTCTAGTAGTACTTACAGAGTTGATGGAATGAAATAAGGATTTTGTTTCCTTGTTCATTTCATATTCGGCACATACCGTGTCCTTTTTGAATATGATGTCGGGCAATCCTCTCACTAGATTCTTGGTTGATAACCTGGATATAGTATCCATATTGGCATGACGAAGACGCTGGTGCCAGAGTAATCGTTCATCGTTGTGGACATATAGACATCTACCTACATTGTTAGTATATATAGAAAGATAGAAAATATAAATGTTATCCTCTCTTTTCCCTTCAAAAACAATGTCTCCCGTTGACCTATCATAAATGAGGCAATTGTTTTGTCCAAAGTTAATATCATATCCATGATCAGCAAGATGACTAATGCTGAGCAGGTTATGCTTTAACTCGGTCACTAGGCAGATATTCTTTATTACAGGAGAGGGAGGATGACCAATAATACCATTACCTATTATGTGCCCTTTTAAATTGTTACCGAAGGATACGTATCCTTCTCTCTTCATCGATAGTGATGCGAAAAGATTTACGTCTCCTGTCATATGTCGCGAGCATCCACTATCGAGAATCCACTTACTTTCAGTTGAGGAGAGAAGGTCCACCTACATCAAGAGTAGATGTGACCTTTGGTACCCAAGTTCTTGAGGGTCCTGAAAAGTTAGTTTTCGAAAACCATGCATATATCTTTTTGTCTACCAGTCTTCTAACTCTACATTGTGGTAAAATGTGTCTATGTGATCCACAGTAAGTACATATAGCATTTTTATTTACACTAGGGACATGAGAATAATATCTATAGGCAGCATGATGTGGATGGACATGATGTGTAGAGTTTGCATGGTGATCATGGTGATGTTGTCTATGTGGCATGGCATGGTGATATTGCCTATGAGGCATGGCATGCTGATATTGTCTATGTGGCATAGTATGCTGATATTGTCTATATGGCATAGCATGGTGATATGGCATGATATGGTGATCTTGTCTATATGGCATGACATGATGATCTTGTCTATATGGCATGGCATTGTGATGATTTCTATATGTAAAGTGATGTTGGTTGTGTCTTTGTGCAGCATGATGAGTATGAGAAGTATTCTTACGTGCACGTGGTTTTTGTGTTTTATGAAAGTTAGTGTATATAAAAGCATGGTTACGTGCTGCATGAGGATGACGTGGTTGACTAGCTTGAGTGGTATTGTGCCCATGTGATTGGGTTTGAGGTTGAGCAACCTGTTTTCCCAATTTGGTTTCTAATCTCTTAGAAACAGCTTGCAGTTCATCAACCTTAATATTTAAGCCATATATTTTAGTCATGGAAATCTTGTGTCTACCCTTTTCTTCAGCAAGTATTGTGTTGAGTGTAGTAATTTCTTGAGTTTGTTGCTCAATACGTGCTTCAGCATCATGTAAGCTTATTTTAAGCTTGGATACTTCATCAGTGATATCAGTGGGTGATGTGTCTCTAATGTTATCAAGTAATAGAGAAATTCTTTGTATTTCGTCTTTAAGACTTTTGATTTTGTCCTTGGCATGTTTGTATTTACCGATGACCTTTTTGTGATCATCAAGTAAATCAGTGAAGGCATCGCCAAGTTCATCAAAAGAGAAGTCGTCTAAAGTTTCATTAGATACCTTGTTGGAAGTTGCCATTAGGCACACATTTGCTTTATCTTGAGGAGAGTCCTTTTCTTCCTCGGAGTCACTCGCTTCACTTTCATGCCAAATGCTTGTGTTGGCATATTTCTTTGATGAGGTCTTCTTGTATGGCTTCTCATAGCGGTTGCTTTTCTTCAAGAATGGACAGTTTTTTCGGACGTGTCCAGTCTTCTTGCAACCATAGCAGGTTGGCTCTTCTTTATCGTCTTCTAGTGGTTCCTTCTTTCTTCTATTGAAGCGAAGGAATTTCTTGAAGTTGCGAACCATGAGAGCTTGGTCTTCGTCATCCGAGTTGTCGTCTTCGGTCTCATCGTGCTCAGCCCTTCGTCGATGAGCTTTGAGAGCGATCTCCTTAGTCTTCGGGGCAGGCTCTTCGAAGTCCTTGAGGTCAAGCTCGTGAGTCATGAGCTTACCCATCAAGGTCTCCATTGACATGGTTGTGAGATCGTTCCCTTCTATGATGGCTGTCACCTTAGGGTTCCAAATTTTTGGTAGCCTTCTAAGCAACTTGCGAATCTTCTCATGATTTGAATATTGCTTTCCAAGTGAAGACAGGGGGTTGATGATGTCGAGGAATCTTGTGAACATTTGTGTGATCGTCTCGTTTGGCTTCATCTTGAATGCCTCGTATTCTTGCGTAAGACGACTGATTTTTGATTCCTTGACTTGGGTGGTTCCTTCATGCGTCACTTCTAGAAGTTTCCATACTTCGTAGGATGTGGTATATGTGGATACCCTGTTAAACTCATTCCTGTCTATAGCACAGAATAAAGCATTAATAGCTCTCACGTCTAGACTTGCCTGTTTCTTCTCTTCGTCAGAATATTTGTCATGTGATTTCTCAATGAGATCACCGTTGACAACTATCCTGGCGGGCTTTTTGTAACCGTCAGTAACGACTGTCCACAGGTCGAAGTCTAGAGACTTGAGATAAAAACTCATCCTTGTTTTCCAATACGTGTAGTTAGTTCCATCAAATAGGGGAGGCCTATGAGTGGACTGTCCTTCACCGTGATTGGAAATCAAGGATTGTGTGGTTGCCATGGATCAGCTCTAGGATGTAAATCCTTGTAAAGAGAACAGAGCTCTGATACCAATTGAAGAACAGGTGGCAACTCTAGAGGGGGGTGAATAGAGTTTATATAGAAAATAATCAATTAAAAATTAACTCTTTCACGAATTATAAATAATCAGAGTAAAATGCGGAAAGTAAATGAAGAGCAAGAAAGCATACGCAAACACAGCAATTTTAACCTGGTTTCCCTCGTGGAGGACTAGTCCAGGCCTGAGAACTCTAGCTCAGGATTAAATCCACTATTTGTGAAATAGTAGTTTACAACCCGTGCCTTTACTTCAGAAGAGCACGTCAACTTCTTACAGAGGATCGCAGTGGCGATTTGCTTGGAATTGTCCAAGCGACTTCTTCAACTCTTGCACAAGAATCCTAACTGAGAGATGCTGAGCACTCGAGACTTAGGAGGCTTGTGGCTAGTAGATGGGAAGGGTATGGCTTATTTGAGCTATAAGAGAGAAGAGAAGAGAAGATTGGATGATTTGAAATGAGAAAATTCATGGCCTATTTATAGTATTTTTGTAGGCAGAATTCAGCCAGAATTTGGGTAGGAAATTTCAAATATTTGGCCGTTGGACAACTAGCAACCAGCTAACCCTAAAATTAGGGATGCAGATTTTTAGGGGACAGAGTTCGGCCCGAACTCTGTGTGGAGGCAGAGTTCGGCCCGAACTCTGTCTCCAGAGCACAGAGCTGGTCTAAGTGGTCAGTGGGTATTTTTCTGGATGGTGGAGTTTGAGGATTATTGGGTAGGCTATAGGTCAAATCTCAAGAGCTCAGCATGACACAGTTTACATCAGTCTAGACTCAACAAAAGTGTAAAATACAGACTCAAATATAACTGAGAAGCTGAGACTGAGATGTCGTCTGACTTGAGCTTAATGTAGACGTCGTGTGTCGTATTGAATTATTACAAATATTATTTAGTCAATGTTATCAATATCTGGTTAACTGTGACTTTGTGTCAACAT
Organism: Iris pallida; assembly: GCA_029216955.1. NCBI lineage: Eukaryota > Viridiplantae > Streptophyta > Magnoliopsida > Asparagales > Iridaceae > Iris > Iris pallida. The sequence continues at coordinate 20,328,576 of JANAVB010010198.1, read as the reverse complement.
AGAGTAACAGTTAAGATACAAGAAAAGTAAGGTAAGTAAAACAAGAGAAGAATCGTGTCAATGAAGACTGTGAATAGAAACTAGCTGAACTAGCGTAACATAATAAGTCCAGACAGTAAATGTAAACCAAGTGTAATCCTATGTAAATCCAGTACGGGACGAATCTAATACAAGATGAATCCAGTACAAGACGATTCTAGTCAGTGATCAAGAATCCAGGTGAGACCAGCTATACTCTAACAGTGTGTTTTAAAATGCTGAGATCGACATATAAACGGCTGTAGGTATCAGGCACATCTCTCACTGATCAGGCGAGAGATGGCTATGCTTACAGTAGATTCCATTAAGGAGATTCCAGATTTGGGGCATGTCTACATGCCTTACTCAATATTTTCCCGTCCCGCAATACAAGCGAATCCAGTACAAGACACGAGAATCGAGAGAGTCCAGCCAAACACGATACTAGTAATAATTTCAGAATGATTCCAGTAATAGAGGCCAGATAATATAGTGAGTGTGTCGCATACATGAAACCAGAAATATCCATACGTGTAGTATCAGAGAATCACATAAAACTAACTAGAACTGAAGTACAGTAACTGACAAATAAATGAGAGAACTATCAGAGAATGTACTCGCCTGATACTCTGAAAAGAGTAGTGTAATGTCAGATGTCTGCACCGGAGTCACAATGTCCTAAATAGAGCAGTACAGGTTATAATGTGTTTAAAATAAGACGAATGATGTTTATGATACAATCTACATAATTTCTAGGTCAATCTAGGTCAAAGTCAACTCTAAGTCAACCCTAGTCAACCGTCTATGTCAAACTAGGTCCAAGTCAACTTTGGTCAACCTTGGTTAACTATACTAGTCAAGGCTAGGTCAACCGGTCAAACTTAACCCAAACAAGTCTAATAAGTCTCAATAGGCCTAACCAAGCCTAGGCTAGCATTCGTATACCATCACAATTCTATACAAGCTACTAAACATACAATTTACATATATATATATGGGCAATCTTGTATATTACATATTATCATGTATGAAGATATATACATACTACAAATATATATATAGAGAGGGATATATAGAGAGTGATGTGGTGTATACAAAGCATAGAAGTGTGTGACCAACAAGTAGAGAGGGTGAGGGGGTCAAGTAGTATACAATGTGTGTGTGCAATATATTGGTAAGGTGTCAAGTAGTATAGTGGAAGGGCCAACTAATCATCCTAACCAATTCATGACCCCCAACTCACATCTAACACACCTTCTTATAGTCCATAAACTACTGTAAAATTTGGACTTATATATATATATATATATAACAGTCCTAATACAATCCCAACTGCAGCATCAAACCAAACTGTAGCCTAGAGGGTGTCACAGTGTGAACGGGTGGAATGCAGTCCATTTGTGGTGAACCAAGGCCAAGTGGCTAAAACACAATGTGCAGCAACAAGTAAAGTGAGTGTCCCAGGTTCCATTTAGCTGTCAGTTTCATTACAAGAATAGTAAGTGACAGTTTGGGACATTCAAGCAATTAACACAATAAATCTAACTAAATTCGAAAAACCCAATTTCCCCACACACATATACATAAAGGATCATAAGGGGTCATCTAATTAACATTAAAAAATAACCCCCAGTTTAATCAAATCAGTGAACTCATGATACATTCAGTCTCAGGTTCCAAACAGTGAAGTGTGTAACACCCATATTCTGAATATGTATTTTGTCAAGCTTGCATGTATTTCAGACCTGTATTTATTTTCTCGAATTTTGGCATGTACTTGTAATTGGCTTGACTTGCAGATTTTGGTTCTCGTAATTGGGTTTTACCTGGCTTGGTGTATTTTTGTAGAGGAGAATTGGTTTGATTTGGTTTGGTTTGGTTTAACATGCATTGGAACACCTTAGCCTATGTTCAACCCTCATTCCACCACAACCCATCCTCTTTATTATCCCCACCTAACACTCTCTCTTCTTATTACTTCCCTCCATTAATTTCTTCTTCTTCTTCTTCCTTCCTCTACACAACACTCCACCCATAGGCAAGTGCACCTTGCTACCAAATGAGAACCACATTTTATTTGTTCAATAGCTAGATTAGGCCATGGTGATCAACATTAGTGCTTGACATTTTGTGATTTGGAGTCTCCATTGTTCTAGATCTAGGTTTTAACTATTTTCGGATTTATATGGTTTTGATCTATTTTGGTTAGATTTTTGTGGGTTTTGATGCTTCCATGTGGAAGAGAATTCAATTTTACTCAAGTTAGACCTTTGAAAATATAGATTTGGCTTTGATTTGACAAAGATATAAAAATTTGAATTCTTGGTGTTCTTGGTGTTCTTCTCGACCTGGAGTAGCAGGCTGCAGCCTGCGCTCTTTAGCGCAGTGCTGGACTGCGCATCCCCTCTCGGCCTGCACTCTTTAGTGCTGCACCGACCGCGCTGCTTGCCCCTTGGCGAACTGCACTAGCCCCATGTGCCAACCCTTCCTGCGCACTTCACCCTGCGCAGTTCACTCCTGCGCAGTCTGCTCATGCGCAATCCACCCCTGCACAGTTCACTCATGCGCAATCTGACTCCTGCGCAATCTGACCCATGCTTCATCCCTCCTGTGCACTTTACTCATGCGCAATCTGACTCCTGCGCACTTGACCCATGCGCCATCTGCCCCTGCGCCCTGTGCCCTTGCGCATTTGGCACCCAGCGCAGCTAACCCCCTGCGCAATCCAACCCCTGACCCCTTGCGCAAACCATTGGCTCTTGGAGTTTTGGTTTTATTTCTTTAAGCTTGTACTCTTCTATAGCCCTGTATATTGATATTTTATTAGATATTTTATGCCCATTTTATATCCTTACGCCTTTTGTCATGAACTTGATTTTACTTAATATGTTTGGAATGACTATTGTACATGGCATGGTATGACAAGGAACTAGCATAACACGACAGTGACCCGTAGTGGTGCACTCCTGACATGACCAACCTGACATGATAGTGGCCCGTCGTGGCGCACTCCTGACAAGTACCCTGACATGATTTATCCTGATGCTGTTGCGACGGCTAACTTGACTCGTATAATCAACTTGACACCGTGGGTATTCCTGCTTGCTTGCTTGTGCAATCCACTTGTCTTGTCTTGCATCATGTCTAGGACGTGACTCCCTGGTTTCCCACGGTCAGGGATTCGCACTGAACATGGATTAGGCTAATGACTAGATCTAACTATAGTTCATGGAGAATTTTTAGTCACAGACAATCTTGTCATCTGGGCACTCTTAATTGGACTTGTAGCTTGCCGACGAGTAGAGCACATTTTCAGCGCACTGTCATGTGTTGCACCTCTAAGTCACCTAAAGGTATATCGTCTCCAGGGCGATGTACCCAACCAAACTCTCAACCCGCGGAAGGATAACTGGATGGTCTGCAGGGCTTGGGACTGGAAATTTCTCACTTGTATCTTGTTAGTAATTAGGCTTGTGATAACCCTAGTTAGTTAAGTAGTAAGCCGTAGTAATTGCTTGGCCGCTTGTGAATGGATGGAGTCCAGCCTTATCTAAGTCATGTCTTGCCCCTGTACCTGGAACTCTTGTACATGCTTGTTTTACTTATCTCTAACAATAAATGGGTAGAGACAGAGTACTATTCAGGCGAAGGGTTACAACCCCGGTCCTTGTTTGGTTTACGGATTGTAACCTGCCTCCCAGAATGGTCCCACGTCACTAGTCGTTTATTGTCCTGTTGCACTCTTTAATACTTGTACTTTTCTTTCATTTTCTTATGTTCTGATATGCTGGCTTTTGTTCTTATTTTGTGGCCTCCTTTGTGGCACTTGCTCTTTCTGGGGTTTGACCCAGCTGGTTTTGTGTGGCCACATTTCGGAGCAGCACCCGAGGATCTACCGAACCTCCAGCCCGATGGTGGCGACTAGAAGAAACCCGGGCTACGAGTGGGTTTTCTATTTTGTTTCGCTCACTCTATTGTAAATCTATTCTTTTGAGGCGTTTAGCCGACGAGCACCTGTTAGCTCGATGCACTTTTACTTACTGTCTGCCTATGGGCTGTAAACATGATTAAAAAATCCTAGGGTTGATCATGTATGACTTAACTCTTGCTAGTCCTAGCATTTTGTATGACTAGCTTCATGATCAGCTGATATGTAATATTTCGGACGCCTTTTATTATATATATTTGGTGGTCAAACATCTTGTGATCATATTAATTGCTTGAGATTGAGACAATAGGCTTGACCATAAGAGACCGTTGGCTTGTAGTAAACCCTCATATCTAGACAGCCGTGACCGTATAGCGAGATGGTCTTCATTTCAATATACGTAGCTGGCTATGTTCGTCCCCGCTCTCCAGTATTCTGGTTCTGGGGCGTGACAAAGTGTCAATGTGTCATTAGTGTGTGCACAGGGGGTCATGTATATGATTCAATGTGTGCCAAAGTGTGCATAGGAAAATAATGTAGCATCTCAGTTTTTTACAGTGCTCTGTATCTGTTCCAGGTTTCAGTTTGTACTAAACAGGGTAAAATGTACATATGTGTATAGGTGCTCAAAATCAGTTTTTGTGTGTGTGTGTAGACACTAAAATCAGTGACCAATCTCAAGAATTCAGTGGAGTGACGGGATTAAATCTGTGAATGTGTGTGTGTATAGAGGAGTATAGGAAATCAGTGAATGCATTGCAATTAACACATTCAATCCAAACTAAACTCGAAAAACCAATTTCCTACACAACATAAACCCCCATTCTCATTGCAGTAAACTAAAACACCTGTACATGAATCCAAACATGGTAATTTAGACATAAAATCAGTTTAAATAGGGATTCAATATCAGAATTAACTGACAGTAAAATCTAAGAATATCAGTCTACTTATTTAAGAAATCATTCCATAATCAAAATACATATCTCTTGCAACCAACCTAATCTAACATGAAAAACCTATATAGCTGTGACTAATACATATGTAGGAATCAATGTGGCAAATTTAACATCATTTAAATCGGATTAAAATAAAATCGATTCAGGATTTCGAAACAGGCACATGGTATCAGTCAAACAGTGTGCACATCATTTCATCATTCAAAATCCAATCAAAATCTCTATTACTTGATAACATCAACCCAGGTATATGTATGAACTCATTTTGAAATCAAATTGAATCCTTGAAAACATTAAAAAAAAAATAGAAAACTGAAACAGTGTATCAGAGTATGGGAAACTCGACAAAATTCAACCCATTTAAAATCGAAAACCCAAATGATCATCAATTGATGTGTGCAGAGGTTAATACATGTCACACGTGTCATAAGGGATGTGTTCGTGTCCAGGAAATTGGACACGAATGTGTCCAAACAAAATAAACACAGCAAATCGACACAGTTCAGAAAATCCTCGTGTTGAGGTGCAGAGCGAGCTAGGACACGACACACGACACTAGAGGGCTCGTGCTCGTGTCCTAGGGTTCATCTAGGATAGGGGAAAGTGTCCCACAGCCTGTACCGTGTCCACGTGACTCGTGTCGCGTGCACGAGACGCGTATCAGTGCGCGTTTTCACACGCGCGCAGCACAGGCAAGGATCGGTACGATCGAGTTTTCTCTCGATCCACTCGATCAATTTGCCTCAAATTTTGTGTGGGTTATGGCAGACAGTGCCCACACGTGTCCACAAAAAATGAGCTCACGAGAGTCCGTGTCATGTCCTGTGTCGACCCCGAGCAGTAGGGCAGCGCACCGGGGCCTCGTGCACGCGTTCGTATCCAAATTTGGACGCGAAAACCAATCCAATACGTGCTCAGACACAGACCATAGTAATCTACTCATAATAAGCATTCCAAATATGTAATTTATTTTGAAAACCAAGAACAAAAAGTTCAAAGAGGCATTTCATCAAACACCTAACTATACAATATGGCACGTGTCCGATACGGACACCAAACGGACACGAAATCCACCCAAATTTTAGGGACAACTAGGGGACTTCTAGGTCTAGCCCTAAATGCAAAGAAAACAAAAATTTAAATCAATTTGGGGAGTTTTACCTATAGGTGCAAAAAGCATAAAAAAGCTCCAAATGGGGGGTGTTCCTCTTGATGGCCAAATGCTCCAAATCAGCCCAAAACTGAGATTAACCTCCAGAAATATTAAACGTACAGAAATTAGAACCTAATGCAAAATACTAGGATTAAAAAGGAATTAAAATGAATTTATGGGGATTTTTGGAAGGGAGAAAAATACCTTTCTTTTTCTATGTGTTGAAATGAAATAAAAGAGGCAAGAACCAATCAATAAGTGTTTATATATGGTGGGGATCCCTATGTGGCTGGTCACTTAGGGTTTGGTTAGGGTTAGGGTGTCAAATTATGGGCCATGGGCCAAGCCACAAGTCATTAAGTCCTTAATCAAGTCCTTTCATTAAAACCACAAACCATGAATAATCCTCTCATTCTAAAACTAATCTCTAATGACTAAAAGTAGGTTAACCTAAGTTAAACTAGGGTCACCATAGCTAGGGTTAGCTTCTAGGCTAGTCCACTAGGTCTCAACAAGTAAAGGTCAAACTAGAATTCACCAATTCAATAAATCATCAAATAATTCAAATAAGTCAAAATGATCAAATTACCCCAGGCTAAAATAATAATTAAATCATCCTAATGACACGGTTAGGCTCTAGGTCATGCAGTCTCTAGGGTTTCACTGGCAGCACATCAAAATCACAAGTCATGACTTAAGGTAGTTTTAAATAGTTTAAAAATTACTAAAAATCACCAAAAATCATAATGTGAAACAAATATCAATAATTAATAATTATAATTACAAAATTTCAAAATTACCCTCATCTGGAAAATTGGGTGTTACAATCCTACCCCCCTTAGAAAAATTTTGTCGTCGAAATTAAAATGATCGCACCCCTTCTAGGTCAAACCCCCAGCAAATCAAGCTCAACAGATAACATGCAACACAGTCCTACTGGTCGTAATTCCACAGTCTCGAACAGGATCACTATACTATCTATCACAGTACAAAACATCCTGACAGGTACTAATAGAATCACATATGAAGGTGAAAGAAGGACAGAAAAGACAGACCTGCTAACCCGTCACCCATAGCGTCGATCTACTCGACTGTCAGCACAAAAGCCCTGCCCCTCTGGGGTATATCCCTCTGATGGTGCGGGGCACGGTACTGCGCTATAGGTGGCCTAGCTCCCTCTATCTAATCCATGATACTCAAGTAACATCCATACTGATATTCCATTCCATCATACTAGGGCACCATCTATATGGTATCTATTCTAAAATCTGATAATCATACCCGTCTATCCAGAACCATGTTATCAGAATCCTCGTCACACCAGTAAGTATGGCTGTAATAATCCATAGAGTCCACAACTAATGTACATACCTCTAGAATCATGGTATTTAAAATTTTTGTATTGCCGCTAGCTTGGCTGCGAAAACTTTAAATTCCCACACCCGAGAAATGCATCCAAAATCAGACTCTATCTTCTCGTCCAACCAGCTAATATGTCTGTAGAAGACTCTAGATTCCATGACTGAGGCAACCTAGCCCATAATGTTATCTTGGTAGAAAATCAAGTCAATAATGAATACCAAGAATCAAATTCAACGATGAACAAGGAAGTAGACATAAAATGTCGGAATCAAATTTTGAGATAGTTTATAATGAGATTCTCAAGGGTCATCCCAGGAATCTTGAATCTTCTCAAGTAGTTCTAACTGTAATTGAGTACCTCTCCGTTAAAGCCTATCTCTCAATCCTATAGCAGGCTCGCAGCAGTACAACTAAGTCGTCGTACTACCACGATATCGCACTAATGCGACTCTCGACCTGCATGGGCCACCACTAAAAATGTGTCACGACCCGTACCCACTGTGAGGGTACGAGCACGTAACAATGCCCAGCCTACACCGCAGTGTCGGCGGTAGAACGCTGTCCTAGGTTACTATCTAATCAACAACTCGCGCAATTATATAATGTACTTGTCAAAATATCAACTCCGAATGGAGGACAAGTATAGATATAATGTAATCTCAATCACAGTCTAAGCACGATATGATAACACAGAAGATTATAACTAAGACTAAATACAACATAAAACCAACTACTAAAATAATATAATCTCCAACAATCTCAAAATAACATTTGTCAACTTATTTACAACTCAAGTTCTAAACATGAAACCAAATCAAGTCACTAGCTAAACTCCCGATCACTCCTGAGTGTCGGGGCCAAAGGTAGCTAAGCCGTCTCCTGGTCCATAATAAGTAGGGCAAGTGTCATCAGGGCAATCATCTGTAAAATTTTCAACAGGTCCAGTCAGGACATGAACGAGTACAATTCATCTAGAAAACCCAAGTAAATGACAGAGAACTTTAAAGCAGTTATAGACAGTTTTATTGATAAACATGGTAGTTTGTATTCAGGTGATGGTATAAAGTAACAGTTAAGATTCAAAAAAAGTAAGGTAAGTAAAACAAGAGAAGAATCATGTCAATGATGAATGTAAATAGAAACTAGCTGAACTAGAGTAACATGATAAGTCCAGACAGTAAATATAAACCAAGTGTAATCCTATGTAAATCCAGTACGGGACAAATCTAATACAAGATGAATCCAGTACAAGATGATTATAGTCAGTGATCAAGAATCCAGGTGAGACCAGCTATACTCTAACAGTGTGTTTTAAAATACTGAAATCGACATGTAAACGGCTGTAGGTATCAGGTACATGTCTCATTGATCAGGCGAGAGATGGCTATGCTTCCAGTAGATTCCAGTAAGGAGATTCCAGATTTGGGGTATGTCTATATGCCTTACTCAATATTTCTTCATTCCGGAATACAAGTGAATCCAGTACAAGACACGAGAATCAAGAGAGTCCAGCCAAACACGATATTAGTAATAATTCCAATAATAGAGGCCAGATAATATGGTGAGTGTGTCGCATACATGAATCCAGAAATATCCATACGTGTGGTATCAGAGAATCACATAAAACTAACTAGAACTGAAGTACAGTAACTGACAAATAAATGAGAGAACTATCAGAGAATGTACTCGCCTGATACTCTGAAAAGAGTAGTGTAATGTCAGATGTCTGCACCGGAGTCACAATGTCCTAAATAGAGCAGTACAGGTTATAATATTTTTAAAATAAGACGAATGATGTTTATGATACAATCTACAAGATTTCTAGGTCAATCTAGGTCGAAGTCAACTCTAAGTCAACCCTGGTCAACCGTCTAGGTCAAACTAGGTTCAAGTCAACTTTGGTCAACCTTGGTCAACTATACTAGTCAAGGCTAGGTCAACCGGTTAAACTTAACCCAAACAAGTCTAATAAGTCTCACTAGGCCTAACCAAGCCTAGGCTAGCATTCGCATACCATCACAATTCTATACAAGCTACCAAACATACAATTTATATATATATATAGGCAATCTTGTATATTACATATTATCATGTATGAAGATATATACATATTACAAATATATATATATATAGAGAGGGATATATAGAGAGTGATGTGGTGTATACAGAGCATGAAAGTGTGTGACCAACAAGTAGAGAGGGTGAGGGGGTCAAGTAGTATAGAATGTGTGTGTGTGCAATGTATTGGTGAGGTGTCAAGTAGTATTTCGGAAGGGCCAACTAATCATCCTAACCAATTCATTACCCCTAACTCACATCCAACACACCTTCTTATAGTCCATAAACTACTGTAAAATCTGGACATATATATATAACAGTCCTAATACAATCCCAACTGCAGCATCAAACCAAACTGTAGCCTAGAGGGTGTCACAGTGTGAATGGGTGAAATGCAATCCATTTGTGGTGAACCAAGGCCAAGTGGCTAAAATGCAATGTGCAGCAACAAGTAAATTGAGTGTCCCAGGTTCCATTTAGCTTCAGTTTCATTACAAGAATAACAAGTGACAGTTTGTGACATTCAAGCAATTAACACATTAAATCTAACTAAATTCGAAAATGCCAATTTCCCCACACATGTATACATAAAGGATCATAAGGTATCATCTAATTAACACCAAAAAAACCCAGTTTAATCAAATCAGTGAACTCATGATACATTCAATCTCAGGTTCCAAACAGTGAAGTGTCAATGTGTCATTAGTGTGTGCACTGGAGGTCATGTATGTGATTCAATGTGTGCCAAAGTATGCATAGGAAAATAGTGTAGCATCTCATTTTTTGACACTGCTCTGCATCTGTTCCAGGTTTTAGTTTGTACCAAACAGGGTGAAAGTGTACATGTGTGTATAGGTGCTCAAAATTAGTTTTTGTGTGTGTTTAGACACTGAAATCAGTGACCAATCTCAGGAATTCAGTGGAGTGACAGGATTAAATCTGTGAATGTGTGTGTGTATAGAGGAGTATAGGAAATCAGTGAATGTATTGCAATTAACACACTCAATCCAAACTAAACTTGAAAAAACAATTTCCTACACAACATAAACCCCCATTCTCATTGCAGTAACTAAAACACCTGTACATGAATCCAAACATAGTAATTTAGACATAAAATCAATTTAAATAGTGATTCAATATCAGAATTAACTGACAGTAAAATCTAAGAATATCAGTCTACTTATTTAACAAATCATTCCATAATCAAAATCCATATCTCTTGCAACCAACCTAATCTAACATGAAAAACCTATATAGCTGTGACTAATACATATATAGGAATCAATGTGGCAAATTTAATATCATTTAAATCAGATTAAAATGAAATTGATTCAGGATTTTGAAACAGACACATGGTATCAGTCAAACAGTGTGCACATCATTTCATCATTCAAAATCTAATCGAAATCTCCATTACTTGATAACATCAACCCAGGTATATGTATGAACTCATTTTGAAATCGAATTGAATCCATGAAAACATTAAAAAAACAGTGAACTGAAACAGTGTATCAGAGTATGGGAAACTCGACAAAATTTAACCCATTTGAAATCGAAAACCCAAATGATCATCAATTGATGTGTGCAGAGGTTAATACATGTCATATGTGTCATGAGGGATGTGTTCGTGCCCAAGAAACTGGACACGAACGTGTCCAAACAAAATGAACATTGCAAATCGACACAGTTCAGAAAATCCTCGTGCGGAGGTACAGAGCGAGCTAGGACACGACACACGACACTAGAGGGCTCGTGCTCGTGTCCTAGGGTTCGTCTAGGATAGGGGATCGTATCCTACAGCCTGCACCGTGTCCACGTGACTCGTGTCGCGTGCACGAGACGCGTATCAGTGCGCATTTTTACACGCGCACAACACAGGCAAGGATCGGTATGATCGAGTTTTCTCTCGATCCACTCGATCAATTTGCCTCAAATTTTGTGTGGGTAATGGCAGACAGTGCCCACACGTGTCCATAAAAATTCAGCTCACGAGAGTCCCTGTCGTGTCCTGTGTCGACCCCGAGCAGCAGGGCAGCTCACTGGGGCCTCGTGCACGCGTTCGTGTCCAAATTTGGACACGAAAACCAATCCAATACGTGCTCAGACATAGACCATAGTAATCTACTCATAATAAGATTTCCAATGTAATTTATTTTGAAAACCAAGAACAAAAAGTTCAAAGAGGCATTTCATCAAACACCTAAGTATACACTATGACACGTGTCCGATACGGACACGAAATCCACCCAAATTTTGGGGACGGCTAGGGGACTCCTAGATCTAGCCCTAAATGCAAAGAAAACAAAAATTTAAATCAATTTGGAGAGTTTTACCTATAGGTGCAAAAAGCATGAAAAAGCTCCAATTGGGGGGTGTTCCTCTTGATGGCCAAATGCTCCAAATGAGCCCAAAACTGAGATTAACCTCCAGAAATATTAAACATACAAAAATTAGAACCTAATGTAAAATACTAGGATTAAAAAGGAATTAAAATGAATTTATGGGGATTTTTGGAAGGGGAAAAATACCTTTCTTTTCCTATGTGTTGAAATAAAATAAAAGAGGCAAGAACCAATCAATAAGTGTTTATATAGGGTGGGAATCCCTATGTGGCTGGTCACTTAGGGTTTGGTTAGGGTTAGGGTGTTAAATCATGGGCCATGGGCCAAGTCACAAGTCATTAAGTTCTTAATCACAAGTCCTTTCATTAAAACGACAAACCATGAAATAATTTCACTTAAACTAATCCTCTCATTCTAAAACTAATCTCTAATGACTAAATGTAGGTTAACCTAAGTTATATTAGGGTCACCATGGCTAGGGTTAGCTTCTAGGTTAGTCCACTAGGTCTCAACAAGTAAAGGTCAAACTAGAATTCACCAATTCAATAAATCATCAAATAATTCAAATAAGTCAAAATAACCAAATTACCCCTAGGCTAAAAATGATAATTAAATTATCCTAATGACACGGTTAGGCTCTAGGTCATGCAGTCTCTAGGGTTTCACTGGCAGCACATCAAAATCACAAGTCATGACTTAAGGCAGTTTTTAAATAGTTTAAAAATTAATAAAAATTACCAAAAATCATAATGTGAAACAAATATTAATAATTAATAATTATAATTAAAAAATTTAAAGTTACCCTCATCTGGAAAACTGGGTGTTACAGGTGCTAGGTACCGGCCATGTCTCTACAGCCACTATCTTCTGGGAATCCACTTCCACTCCACCTGTGGTGATAATGTGACCTAAGTACGAAATGCGAACAAGCTAAAACTCATACTTGTTGAACTTTGCATAGAACTGGTACTTTCTGAGAATCTGAAGGACTACTCGGAGATGTTGCTTATGTTGTGCTTCACTCTTGCTATAGTCTAAGATGTCGTCTATAAATACTATCACGAACTGATCCAAATAGGGCATGAATATGCGATTCATGAGATCCATAAATACTGCCGGCACATTTGTCGCTCCGAATGGCATAACGTGAAACTTCTAATGTCCATATCTTGATCTAAATGTCGTCTTTGGGATGTCTTTGTCTCTGACTCTGATCTGATGGTATCCCGACCGCAAGTTAATTTTTGAGAATATTGTTGCCCTACTGAGTTGATCGAATAAATCATCTATTTTTGGTAGGGGATATATGTTCTTGATTATTATAAAATTCAAGGTACGATAATCAACACATAATCTTGAGGTACCGTCCTTCTTCTTTACAAGAAGCATCGGGGTTCCCCAAGGTGATCTACTAGCACGAATGAATCCATTGGTTCTGAGTTCTTCAATCATCTTGTACAGGATCTCAAAATTTGATGGTGCCATTCTGTAGACTCTTTTTGATATCGGTGTCGTCCCTAGAATCAAATCAATTGTGAACTCTATCTCTCTTTCTTAGGGCATGCCTGGAAGCTCTTCGAAAAATACGTCAGGAAATTCTTCTACTACTCTGGAAAACTGAACTACTTCTACTACTGCCATCCGCAAGATTGGTGGAGAAGGCTCTACTTCGCCTCTAGAAACTAAAAATTCTACTTTGTCGGGAATAACAAAAATAATCCTGCAAACATGGTAGTCTATTCTTGCATATTGATCCTTTAACCAATCCATTCCTAGGACCACATCATAGTCGGCCATCGAAAATTCTATCAATCTAGCGAAAAACTCTCTACCGCTAACTACGATTCGACATGAGGAAAAGACTCTATCTAGTCCTACAATACCATTTAAAGTAAGGATGTCGAGTCTTACTGATAATGACTCGGGCTCCAATCCTATTTGTGTTGCGAATCGTACAGACATAAATGAATGCGATGCACCCGAATCAAATAATACTGTTGCTGGAAAAGAGTTGACGAGAATGGTACCTCTACCACCTCACCCGATGCCAATTCTTCTGCTACTAACAGAGCCATAGCTTGACCTTGTCCTCTTAGTGCTGGTCTCATCGGCTGGTTACCTTCTGTCTGTCCTGAATCTGAGCTTGGGCCTGAGCATACTGCTACGACCTTTACTGGAATGCTTGAGCCTGAGGCGGCAATGGCCTCGAAGGCTGGTACTGCTGCTGTTGTTGTACTAGTGTTGGTGCTATAACCGATGGAATAGTTAGGGTTGATGAAGATGAACCGGCTCTATTCGGACAAGAACCAACCCTGTAGTCCGGTGCCCCATAAACTAAGCACAACCCCTGTGCTCTGTGACATTCTGAAACCACGTGCCTAGGCTTCCTAAAATGAGAGCAGCCCATTGCAAAAGACTGGTTCTGTTTCTGTTATTGAGGGTACATCGGAGTTGAGTGCTGGACCAACGAAACTGGTGTCGCCCTCCTAGGAGCTCCAATAGTCAATGCCCTAGTTGTCGGGGTAGGTGCTGATGACTGGGATATTTGACCATGAGATCTCTTCCGTCCTCCAGCTCGATCTACTATCCTCTGGGAGGTATATTCGTGCCTTCTAGATGCTCGTAAATCTGTATCAAATATTTTGTGCTCAAACTGCTCCACCACTAGAATGATCTCTAGGTGGAGACCCTGCTGGAATTGCTGCGCTCGGTCCAAATCGGTCACCACCAAGGTGGGAGCAAACCGACTAAGTCTTGAAAACTCGGTCGCATATCCATCGACTATCATTTCCGTCTGCTTGAGATTACTGAACCTTGTCTATAGATCATAGTGAGCTACTGCATCAAAGTACTTCGTCTAGAACTTATCGTTGAATACCGCCCACATGATAGGTGTCAAAAAACTAACTGCCTGCATCGCCCACCAACTGCGGTCTAAGTCCAACAATTACAGTCATACAATGGCCACCTTCTCTTCAGCTACAATCCTAGATGCTTCCAGGATAACCTTTATGTCCTGAAGTCAAGCATCAGCAGCAATAGCATCTTCACTGTCGTCAAAGAAATGAGGGTTCAGGCGCTTGATGTTCTTGGCTGCATTGTTTCCCTGATAACCAACTCTGCCCATAGCTGCTTGTACTGTCTGCTGTAGAGTATCACCTCGACGGTCTTGTGATGCAAGCAAGTCCTGAATGAGTCTCGTCAGGGTTCTATTGTCAGGTTCTATAGGCTGGATTGGATGTACTAGGGGCTCTTTCTCTCCGGAAGGCATGACTCGGGATGCTATCCCTGAGTGTTGGGTTTGGTCTCTATGTTGTGGTTGGTTCACTTGTTGTTGCTGGTTAACAGGAGGTGCTCCGTTTGACTGATCGGTAGGACTAGGAACAATGCCACTGAAGAAAATAACATGAGGAACAATAAGGAAGGACCAAGATAGATCAAGGATAAGAGCATATTATCATGTCAAGATTCAGAAAGATTTAAAAGTACGAGTAGGGATCAAGGGCGAGTGTTTATTGAGACTTCTATCCAATAAAATCATCACACATCTTGATTTAAAAGACCTGCATGGGACACCACTTAAACCGTATCACGCCCCAGAACTAGAATACTGGAGAGCGGGGGACAGACACAGCCAGCTACGTACATTAGAGTGCAACAACTTCGTAATATGATCACAGCTGTCTTGATGGATGAGGGTTAAACTACAATCTATCAGTCTCTTATGGTCAAGAATAAGCCCATGTTTCAATATTAAGTAAGCAAATAATTGTTATAAGATGTTAGATCATCATACATGCAAAGTAAGGCATCCCAAACATTACATATTCAGATGATCATGTAGTTAGTCATACAAAATATGAAGACTAGCAAGAGTTAAGTCATACATGATCAACCCTAGGATTTGTAAATCATGTTACAGCCCTTGGGTAGACATAAATTAAGTTGCAATACGAGCTAACACATGCTCGGCGGCTAAACGCCATAAAAGAATAATTTATAATAGAGTGGGAGAGCAAAATAAGAAACCCACTCGTTGCCTCGGTTACTCCTGGTATTCACATCTGGCTGGAAAGTAGTGAGATCCTCGGGTGTCACTCAGAAATCTAGCCATACAAAACCAGCTGGGTCAGACCCCAGAAAGAGCAAGTACTATAAGGGAGGCTTCACTTATGAACTAAAACCAGCATAAAAGAATAATAAAACTAATCGAAGGACATAATTATAAAAATAAAAAGATAAGAGTTAAAAGAACATACGAGCTTGCATCAAGAAGAACAAGAGGTAGAATATAATTTCCATGTTAATCATGAGACAATAATTCAGGCACGGCCAATCAAGTCCTATGGCATGCTATTATTAGCTAACTATGGTTATCATAGGCCTAGTTACTAACAAGATGCAGTTGAAATATTCCCGCAGTCACAAGCCCTGCAGACTATCCAGGCTATCCAGGCAAAAGTTATAAGAGTTACCAAGTTATAAGAGTTATCAAGATTTTTTTGGTGTACTTGAGTACTTAAGACACAAGAAGTGCAACATATGACAGTGTGCTGGAAATGCGCCCTACTCGACGGCAGGCAACAAGTCTACAGGTGTGGCCGAGATAACAAGATCGCCTGTAACTGGGAAATCTCTCTATATGAGCAACTTGATCAATCTAGTCGTTTAAACTAGTTAGATTCATTATGAATCCCTGACTGTGGTAACCAGGAATCTATGTTCTAGACATGATGCAAGACATGACAGGTAGCTTGTACAAACATAATCGAGAAATCAACCACGGAGTCAAGAGAAGAGTTAAACTAGCAAGACAGGAGTAGTTGTCACAACAGCATTCAGGTTATACATGTCAAATCAGGTTTACTTGTCAAATTAAGAATACCTGTCAGGAGTGCATCTCGACGCGCCACTATCAAGATTATCAAGACGGGAACATATTACCATGTTTAAGTTCAAGTTCATCAAGTCGGGTCGTCGCAATTTAAGCCAAGTACAAAAAATATGCAAAGAAGATCAAGAACATCCATGGGTGGTTGAAACTATCAGTCGCATATGAACTCCAGTTAAAGCGAGACAGGAAGATTCTTGAAGCCAAGACGATGATCTACAACTTTCATGTTTTAAGTTTTATAAGATTCTAGCCACAAAATAGCTTAAACAAGCAAAAAACAATCACTAGCGTGCGCAAACAAAACTGGCCACAACGCTCGGGCGTGCGGCAAATGAAATGCGTACCGCGCGGGCGCACGGCGCACGGGCGCACGGCGTGCGTGGCACGAATTTACGGGACTTGAGCGCACGATAAAAGAAATGCACGGGTGCACGGCATACGAAATGTACAACGTACGGGTGCGCGGCTCGCGAAATGCGCAACTCACGGGCGTGCGACACGCGAAACGCACAACACACGGGTACACGGTACGCGGGGCACGGATGCACGGTGCGTGGGCACGCAGTAAACAAAACGTGTGGGCAGACGGCACACAAAATGCACAGCGCGTGGGTGCACGGCTCGCGGGGCACGGATGTACGGCACATGACAAACGAAACGAGTGGGCACGCGACGTGCGAAACATGAAGCACGTGGGTAAACGACGCACGGGGCGCGGATGCACTGTGCGTGGGGGCACGCGGCATGCAAAGCGTGCACACGGGGGCATGCGGCGTGGGAAGCGTGCCCGTGACCCTATTCATCGTCCCGACAGCACCGAAGATGTTTGGGGACCATAAACACAAGAACGGTCGTAACTTCCTCAAAACAAGTCAAAGTCAAGCGATTCAAAAGCCAAAATTGGGTAGAATTGAATTCCCAACAACATGAAACCATTAGATTTTAGAAGTACCAAGTTTTTAGAGATTAAAACCAAAAAAAATAAAAAAGTTTAAAACTTAGATCTACAAAAATGTTTCCATCAAAATCGAAAATCATAAGTTCTAATGATGCGTAGAATCAAGTAAAGAAGAAGATAGAACAAAGTAAAATAGAATTCCATCAAGTTCTCCATGGAGCAAGTTGCACTTGTCTTGGATTGGTGGGAGGAGTAATGAAGAAGGAGGAGAATAGTTAAATAAAGAAATAAATGAGTGGAGAGAGAAGTTGGTTTATATCCCAATCCTTCTCATCTTAAACCAACCCAACCCAACCCAAACCAAGCCAAGCCGAGTTAACATACCATGATGAACCAAGGTGAACCAAACCAAGACTAAGCAAGACAAGTATAAGCA